>ML808677.1:61767-73769 GCA_009831015.1 Picea engelmannii | reverse complement strand
AGAAGACATCCGAGGAGAATCTAGCAAATGTGAAAACTAAAAAACCTTAAATTTGTTTAGATATTTTCTACTTTTTCCTAACAAATACCCAACTTTTTAAAAAATTAGAGATTTTTTTCAAAAAATCTTAACAAAACCATTAAGTTTTTTTGAAAAAAAGAATGGAAAAAAGGTCAAATTTAGGTATATTTTAAAATATATATATATTTCTTTTATTGATTTTTACTTAAACTTTATCAGTTTTGGCCCATGGTGGTCATTGGGAAATGTCCATGCCCCGTGCCTTAGTCACGGGGGGGCTGGGGTGATGCCCGACATCACCCTAGCCTGTCCAACCCTGTGGCCAAGCCATGGGAATGCCCACGGCTTGTCCACAGGGATGCCCCCCTGCGGCCCCCGCGGCCAAGTCACGATCCCGGTCCTAGCATAAGATCAATAAGCCTATCAGTCGAATTTGTTTTTACATATGGGTAAAATATATATATATAGTTTTTTAAAATTAGTTTTTATATTCAATGTTGTGTTTTTTAGTTTATTATAATGTGAAAGGCCTACTTTTTTTTTATCTTAATATAGGAAAATGGCAGGAAAGAGATTATCTATGGATATATCTGGATCACAACCTGCAACAATGGCATCCAAAAATGAAACTGGAACCTCCATGAATGTTAGGAAACAAAATTATAGCTTAACACATGAGCTATCAAAGGAAATGAAGAATGTTAGAGAATATAAATATGTGGAAGGTGAAAACAAACAAGAATATTCTTGGTTTGGTAAAGACAAGCAAGGGAACAATGGAGATCATTAATATTTGTATTGTGTCAAATTAGAACATGTGCAAGGAAATTATCAGGCAGTTGGCTTGTTACGAGATATATGTTTGGTGTCAGCCACATATATTGTTTATGCACTTGTCAAACAAGCGAGAACTTATATCAAGTTTAGATATTGTTTCAAATTGAGCAATTATAACAAGAATGCATGTTTTTCAGAATTATGTGCATCCATTGTTGATGGCATTGCGAAAGGAAATGTAAGCTTTTTATTTATATTTTTGTATTGTTTATTGTTTTTAGTATCATGGTAATGTTTTAATTTTATTTAACATGAAAATGTTATATTTTATTTTTACATGATTGTTTTGAATCATTTTCACATATGTTAGTGGGGATTTACTCTATGGAGAATGATATCATGGATGTCATCAACTCTTTTCATATTGAAAATACACAAGAAGGAAAGAAAAATAAATAGAAAGTAATGGAGGTTGAACCTGCAAGATTAGACAAAAAAGAACATGAAAGAAGAAAAAACAATCCTCATTCTAGAAATCCTAAAAGAGTTACATTTGAAAATGAGGAAACTCCAAATGAATATTTTGTTGAGATTGGTCCAAATGAGGTTATGACTACTTCTCACAAAAATAACAAACAAGATAAAAGAAAAAGATCAATGGTTGATGATGAGTCTATTCCTATTGATTATGAAGAAATCATTGATTGAGATGAAACATATTTAAATCATGAGAGGAAAAAAAAAAATGTTGATAATGTTCATGAAGCCATCGTTAGCTCAGAGTATTATAGTTAAAGTTCTAAAGGTAGCAGAGAAATAATAACACCAAGTGTTGATCTATAGGATGGTATTATGAAAACAACACAAAATACCATTGGAAATAGAATGAGGATGACAAACTTAGTTGATGATGGACACACATTCCAGTTGAATGTGAAACAACTTTATAAACCCATAGAAGGGCAGGAAAAATATCAAATTAGAAAACTGCATCAATTGCATATTCACAATTTGAAATCATTGATTAGATACAATCCATATGCACATGTGGTTGAATACCTAGTTCTTGTTCACCCAATGGAAGTTCCTACGAGGGATTAATTTGATGTATCAAAATGTTTTGACTAAAAATATTATGTGATTGGAGGAAATCATTCTACAAAGGATAGAAGAGAATTGATGCAAGAATATCCCAATAATCCTCTTTTTCAGAAAGTCAAATGCATAATTTATGCATGTTTAACAGATTCAAAAGAAAAGTTACTATCATGGGATCATAATACAAACAATGAGTACATAATGTATATGACTTTCATTCAAAGGGTGAGATTTATCCATAATGAATTTTTTGAAATATAACACACACAGAGATTAAATGTTGATGTTAAGTTTCATAAGCAATGTTGTATGGAAATATGATTCCCACTTGATGATGAAAATACAAAAGAAAAATATCACAAAGAATGTGATATATTTAGAGTTGTGGAAAACTATTTTCAATTGGGATTTAGAACTAGACAGGTATGTGATTTGATAGATGAGATCTTCACCCTATGGGAAAAAATTAGTATAAAAATCGTGGAGTTAAGAACGCTAAACCATTGATAGGTGCCACAAGTAAGACAAGTCATGACATAAGAAATATTCCTGATGATATGACCATAACACCTTGGATATAAATACAAGGAGTGAAGGATGATAAACTTATGATAACTATATAATCACATGTTAGGTTGAGAGAATTGTCAATGGAAGAAATGCATGATGAATTTAAAAAGTAACTCTGTTGAGTTATTTTTACTTATGTTAGGACAAGAAACTTAATTTTTTCAGTTTAACATATCCGTTTAACATTATTTATTTTTTATTTAGTCACAAGGTGTATATGAAAATACAATAGGAAATGGTCAATATTTGGAATGAATAAAGTTGGGATGATGTTAAACTCAACTATCCAGATTCAATTTCTTCAGCAGTATTGAAACGATTTTTTATTGCATTCAAAAAGGTATGTTGATCTATTATATTCATAATATTCATTTGTAAGTTAATTTTTTTATTTTTTAATAATTATATATATATATATATATATATATATATATGTTTTTATTTTTTCATTAAAGATTACAAAGAAGAATGTAGATGGAGTACATGAAACTTTCAAAAGTTTTATTCAAAAAGCCAAGTTTGAAAGAGAAAGGAGACATGTTTAAAATTTTCAACTTGATTAAACCCTTGATCACTACATTTGGAATGGGTTCGACACTGTTCAATATAAAGTGATATTAGGTGATTGTGAAAAACTTGCAAGTATTTTTCCTAAAAAATAATACTCCCTAGTTATTGCAGATATCTCTCATGGTTATAATATCCAAAACATTGAATATGATATTCAGCCTTATAGTTACCAAGCTTTCAGTAAAGTGGTGATGGGATTCACAAAAGTTACAACATAACAATTTCGTACATTTCAAGTATTTCATTCAGACACACAACAAGGATTAGTACAATCAAGATTCAAAGGGAAAGAAAAGACAAGGATGCAATTTATTTGGTAACCAATTGAAAGTGTATGTTTAGAAATTAAGATGAGAAAACAATTTTATTAATTCACAAGTTAATTAAATTTTCACTTGTTTATGTTACAGGAACATGCCTAATACTCAGAGCTCCAAGAATGAATCATTTAAACGTGATTTTGAGAGTATACATCTTGCAACCTAGAGAAAATATGATTCTTATAATTCTATTCTTGCCAATGCAAATGATGGAGAGACTCCTAGTAGTATATTGGTATACAATATTGTGGTTAGAAAGATAGAATACGAGGAAAAATATTTGAAAGGAGAGATGGTTAACATTGATCAAAAACCACAAGAATTAATTAATTATATTATAGATAAATTTTCAAATCAAGGAGATTGGATTTTAGATTGTTCCCGTGTTCAAGTAAGAATTATGATCTAATATTTATGAAATCATACTTCAATCTTATACTATTTTTAATTTATGTATTTTTACAAAATCTAACTTCATTACTTATTTTGTATTTGGTGATTGGGTACAACATTAGCATGTTGACTACATAGAGGGAGGAATTGCATAGCCATTGAAAGTGACCCAATGTAGTGCAGTTTTATTCAACAACGGATTAATGTTATTCCAGCTCTTCGAGATGAAATGTAAGAAGTTGTCTTGAGTAAATGAGATTTTAGTGAATCAAAGGTGGAAAAATTGTCAAAGGAGCCTCAAGTAACATTAGGAGGAATGATTGGAAATGATCACTTTGGAGAAGTTGCAGATATCAAAGAACCAATGGAAGAACAAAATGACACAATGGAAGTACAAAATGATGTCGAATAATGTGTTTTTTGAGAATAATGAATTTGTGATATATGATATTGTTGATTAGTTTAAATATGTCTTTGAAGACGATGCTCAATTTTTCAAATTTTTTATGAGTTATAACTGTGATGATTTGAGTTTCATATTTGAAAATAAGAATAAAGATGTATCTATTTTTGTTTTGTGATGAATCTTTCTATTATTTTTGTTTTCATTTTATTTGTATGTGAATCACTATACTTTGGAAAATTTTATTAAATGTTGTCACTTTTTTACTTCAAATGTATAAAAATATGAAATAAAATGATAATTTTTTATAAAATTTAGTCTTTTTTTGTTCAATTATGTCCATAAAAATGCTTTATTTGACATGTTATTTTAAGGAATATCCACCAAAATGTATATGTTTGTTATTATAAATGGCTATAAAATGTATATTGTTTTTCTAAATATTCAAAAATAGTGTTATTTAACTACAATTGTTTTTTATTTACTGAAGTAAAGGTAAACAATGTGTTAAAAATGATGTCTTTCACTATATTTAAAAAGTATGAAACAATAAATTAATTAAGGAGACACACTTATATGTAAAATAGTAACTTCAAAAAAGTAAATGGTAAAAAATATTTTTAAGATTTAAAGAAGCATGAAAAAAAGACTAAAAGCATCGTTGAATAATGTTTTCTTTATATATTTAGAAAGAAATTAAAATATATCAAAAATAAGCATTTAAAAAAACAGTGTGGAAACATTGTGGATTGAAAAATTTAAAATATAGAAAACCACCTAAAAATGGGCATGGGTTCTAGTGGTACTACCAATTTTAAAAATGGGGTAAAAAATTGGACCCCCCCCAAAATGAGAACTTTCTAGAGTTCTCGTTAAGTTTGTCACTATGTTGCGGGCAATAAGTGATAGATCATTTCCTTTTGGATACCATAATCCAAACTCTTATGTACCCTTGAGATATTTGAATATCATCTTTACTGCTAGAACATGTGATTCCTTTGGTGCTACATGTGATTCCTTTGGTGCTAGAACATGTGATTCCTTTGATTAAATCAAATTCTAGCCAAAACGTAATTGTTATATGTGTAGTTACTTTTCGAGTAAATTAATATGTTTTTAAATTGATTATTATGTGTTTATTGTTGTGATTTATAAATTAATATGTTTTTTAATGGTTTGTTATGTATTTTACTATTATTTTTTTTATAATTACTTCTAATTTTTTAAAATTTACTATAAATATATTTATATTATTTTTTACATATGTGTCATTCGTAAAAATTAAATGGGGTGGAGAGTATACAAATTTATTCTACTCAGCCACTCAAACTAAGCCTAATTGGAAAATAAATGAAAATCTATATAGATATTTTCAACATTTATTTACAATATATTAAAATCTTTAATTTTTTAAATAAATATTAACTTCAATTAATAGTTAAAAAAAAAATCTAGAATCCATTGTTTCATTGGAATAATTGATAGTGGGGTATGACAAATTTTGTTATTTTTTAATAAATACTAATTTTAATTAATGATTTAAAAATTTGTAATGTTTAAATCATTAATTAAAATTAATATTTATAGAGATAGAGGCAATGATTGATAAAACAATTAAAGATACCATTCAAACTCTATTAGAGGATAGATTCTTAGGGTTTAATTGCGAATTGAAGACAATGAAGGACAGCATTCAAGAAATGGAAAAACGTAAACAAACAACCCAAAAAGGAGGGGTTGAAGAAAATCACAACTTGAGAGATAGGATTAAAGAGCTAGAAGAAAAACTAACCAACAATTTGACCCTAAATAATATGGAAAACAAATTGGATATCAAACCAATCAAAGAGGAAATGAATAAGCTAATAGAACTGGGCCATGAGCGTAACAAAAGAGCCTTGAACCTCATAAATTTTGGTATAAAATAAAAACAAGAGGAGGATACTCTAGCAATAGTAAAGAAGAATTAAATAATAAATCACACATTGATATAACTTACCTTATAGAAGCAAAGAGGCTAGGAAAAATAATCGATCACAAATATAGGTTGATCTATGTCAAAGTAAGTTGTAATGACCATAAATATAACATAGTTAGTAAATCTCTGAGCTTAATTGGAATTATAGCATTGGAATTATAGAATTGAGAAAAGGATTATTGGGCGATGGAAAGCTTATTCTGGGCTTGAAAAAAATTGTAAATCAGTTGATCTTTTGAGTTGGGATAAGAAGAAACTCATCTTTGAGAATCTTGTTACACATGTTATTCTTTATGGATGTGAAGTATGGGGTTGTAGTATCTCTCATGAATCCTGGACAAAGATAGAGAAAATACAAATGAATTTTATAACCTATAATCTCAAAATTAAAGGAAATATGCCCTATCCTATCATCCTATTAGAAACAAACCTCTCCCCCATTGAGAGCATGGCTATGACTGGATACCTAATTTATTAGAACAAGTTAAATAACATGGAATATAAGAGGCTTCCTAAAATTACTTCAAAATCGAGTCATAACCACCATTGACTCAAGCAAGGATGGCATAAATATGTCCAGTCTTGGCTAAACTATTGGGGAATCATGGAAGACAACATTTTGAAGAATAAAGATACTATTAAAAAAAAATGTCAAATCAAAATTTAATGATAGAATGTGGTGTGATAAAGAGTTAGAGGAAAAAAGAAAAGGTATTATAAGGATGTAATCAACACTAATCTAGAATATACAAATTATCTATTTGTTTTGCCAAATGTAAAGAAAAAAATAAACATTGCTAAGATAAGAACAAATTCTCAGGAGCTACATAGTGAAACTAGACATTGGTCAATTCCTAAGACACCATGGGATGAAAGCCTGTGTCCCCTTTGTGACACTAAGAATGTTGAAGATGAAAGTCACTTTCTCTTAGATTGTCCAGCCTATACCCATATTAGATCACATTTTCAAAAAAAAAATCACACTACCAACCTTCCTATACTCTTAACTCAACAAAAGTATGGTGACCTTGGAAATCTTTTCTTAATGCTTTTCCAGCACAGAAACAAAATTCTAAATAATCACAAGTAATCACTTATGCTCTTAAGGATCGATAGACCAATTTGGTCTTAGTGGAATTTAATCATCCTCATCATCAATAAATACTTTAATTAATTTTTTAAATGATTTGAAATTGTATAATTAATGATATTGATAATGGTTAATTTCATTATTATATATATATTTTTTGTAACTAAGTATTCTATAAAAAACCTTTCAGAATAAAAAAATTAAAGCATCGACATGTCTATCTGAGGACTATAGTTACTGAATTGCCCTATGGGGAAATCAATTCATCTAGCCTTCCAAGTCCAAAACCATTGTTTCATAAAACTAGTCATATAACATCATTAAGAAACTTGAGTGGAATCGCCCCATGGGGAAACCGATTCACCCAGTATTCTAGACCGTCTAGGATAGACATAAGACAATCATAACATATTATAACTTAAAAGGAAAGTGGAAAAATATAAACAAAACAACCAGTAGGCCATGCAGTCTGACACCTATGCAGCTCAATTTATGGGCGTGTAGTGTGGCATGGTATCCAAGGTGGGTGTCTGGATCACTAGATCCAAGTCTAGTGTTGCGTTGTCCACTAAAGACCTATGCAAAGCTGGGACCAATATCGTCTCTAAGTCCCCTAGTGCATTTGGTGTTGCTTAAGATGGATGGCATGAACCATGCAAAGAGGATAGAATCTGCATGTTTTGTGTTCCCTTTCATTCCAAGACTCCCAGTCAAGAGTGCAGGTCATCCACCTCTTTGCGAACCTCGAACACCATGCCTTGAAAAATTGCAAGGTCGTCTTGTACTTTTACGTAGGTAGCATAGTCTGAGGAGGAGTGTGGATTATCTTGATTCTTCTCATGGTAACCAAATAAACCTTCATGTGGAGATTGGACTAGTGGTGATTTCACTGGAGAAGGCACAGGAGAAGATTTCTTGGGTGAATTGGGAGGGAGGACCTGGGAGAATTGCGAAGAGGAGGCCAAGTCTAGTATAGGCCCTCGGTTGAAGCCCAGTTAGTTCCCCAGGAGGTTGAACCATTCAAATCTACACGCATAGGGAGAGGAGAGAGGCGAGAGACCACTGAGACTATGAGGCGACTGCTCCGAAGAGGATAGAGAGGAGAGTCGCGAGATATGTAAGGATCGGGGGGTAGGTGGGGGTCAAATTGGCAGGCACGATTGATTTTGTTGTGAAGATGAAACACATTTGGAATTCCCATGTAGTCTCGGCATGGATGGAGTAGAGAAAAGGTAAGAAGGCACAAGGAAATGGCGAGGATGGTCGATGAGCACCAGAGGTGGGAGTAGACTGCGGGATGGATCTGGAAAAATAGAATGGAGATGGAGATTATGTTGGTGAGATTCATGGTATGAATACCACTGATAAAGGAGGACACACACGCACAGAGGTGACCAGAGTAATGGCAGATGCATTGAACGGACGAGAGGCAAAAGAAAAGCGCACTAGGATTAATGGCACTCTGGTAGCAATGAATTAGCTTTAAGTTCATGCTGTGGGAGGTAGGGAGGGGCATGCGGCAATCACGTGGTTCTATCCACGTTGGCATTTTTTATTCCCATCCTCACGACACTTGTCCTACACTAACACCCCATCCGAGGAATTCTCATTAAAATTAAATTGATTAAATTTATTTTCAATTTTGTTTTAAAAAAATGTTTTTAAATCATTTTAATTTTGATAATTTAAGAAATTATAAAAAATATTTTAAAACAAAATATTAATTATATAGATATATAAAATATAATTATAACTAAAATTTTAGATAATATTTATGAATATCACTATAATTCCTATTTTGAAACTAATTATTAATTACAAATATCCTTGTAAGTACACTTTTCTATGTAAATATTTTCAATAATAAAAATTGGCAGGTTTAACCCATGAAATATTGATAATCTATATTAAATTATTATTCAAAAAATTAATATGTGATAATAATAGTTTATGATTTAGAAAAAATTAAATAAAAAAGATTTAAAACATCAATTTTCTTATTTGTTTGGTCATTCTATACTATATTTTATAATTATTTTAATTTGGTAATATTTTATGATTCAGTAAAAATTAAAAAAGTTAGATTTAAAATATAATTTTTATTATTTGATTCTTTATTCTATATTATATTTTATAAATTTTTTATAGGGAGAGATATTTTTATTATTTGAGGATCATCATAATCTTTAATTTCCAGTTTGATCTTTTTATGGACATTTTTATGTTATGGTGGCGGTTCTTTCTATAGTCATGTTTTGGAACATATGGGAGATGAATGTTTGATGTGATTTATTGATGCAGGAGCATTGCTCCACCTCAGCACGTGCAAACTGTCTAGCACATTGGTGCACATTCAAGGAAGGGTAGAGGTGCCAACCCTCTCATTTTTCCTCAAAATTTAAAAGTAATTAAGGAAATTGAATGTTGCGAGGCTGGAAGAGCCAAGTCGTGTCTTCACACAAGTTGTATATGAGGTCTCCTTAAGTGGTTGGTGGTAGGAAGGATCTATATCCGATTCAGGATAGAATTCCACTCATTGTAATCTTCCTCGTTAGATAGGCATGTTGAATGGTTCTTAGAGACCACTAGCATAGCTTGGAGTAAAATCTTGTCGAGCCCCTCTTGTATAAATGCTTGTATCATATGCCCAGAAGAGGTTGCTGATGTTTGAAAAACAAAATTATTATAAGCCAAGGAGAGAAGAGCCGAGACTGTAATCTTCCCCAAACTTACCAAAGAATAAAAAATAATCTTAGGGACATTAAATATCTTTCTCTTCGAACAACTTATCTCGAAAGGCCTATTGTTATTATAAGTAGGTATTTATCATCCCAATTTAATTTTTCAAGGTTTATGTTTCCAGCTATTGACACAAATTAACTATAATTATAACAAATTTTATCTCTGGTTCTTTCCTACTGCACAATAGTCATATACTTAAAGGGTGAATGTAACTTCATTGTAACCCAGCCTGTAGGATCCCCAACATATTTAACATAAGTGTGATGGTTAGTAAAGTCCCACTAATCATTATGATCATTTCCCAATATATATATATATATATATAAATATATACACATATTAACTTTATATTTACAGAGGAATAACCGCACTCGAATTATAGAATATCCTTCAGTGTAGATAGTAGCCATGTCTTATAGGTATAAACGATGTGGAGTCCAAATCATATAATTGTGTGCTTAAAGAAAATAAGGTTTAGTGCATCTATTTCATACTTGAAAACTTCTGGCTCTGTGCACTCTGGGCGCTTCTATGTTTACGGGCACTAACTCCTCTTCACTAGCCCCTTCATTCATATGCCCTTCTTTCCTTTTTCACATGTCTCCCTAGACTCCCTCGATCTGTCGACACATAGCTCCCCTCTGGGTCAACGACTATCGTTGACTCCGCCTTTCTGACCTCTGGGAGTTTCAACTCTCAAGTCTACTCTTCTCTGCGTGACGATCTCCCAGAGTGGAATATATATTGCCACATGTTCCCTTCAGTCCACAACTAGGCTCTCCTCTATAGATCCAGCCTTCGGGGATCTCAAATCTCAAGTCCCTTTTTCCTTCCCCTTAAATTACGCAGAATCCTTCCATGTTTCCACTTAAATTAGATAGCCTAGAATTGATTCGATTCTTTTCCCAGAGTCCACAGATCTTCGCCACGTCTCCTCTATGGATCTGACGGATCAGTTTGACTTCGTGTGATCTAACAGCTCAAATTTGTTTCGCTTCTTCGGACTTTTGATATCTCATATCTCAATCTCTCGCCCTTGCTGACTGGGTATCTCCCAGAATTATAGATCTTGCACCATGTGCCCTCTTTCACATCGACGGTTCTCATCATTTTCGGGACTCCTGCCTTTGGTGATTTCAAGTTTCAAAAACCATGAGTCTCCGGAGTGAATCCTTTCAGAGTTCACGATCTAGTGACACCTGTCCAACCTAGATCGACGAGTAACGTTTACTTCGGATTTTTAGGATTTGAATTTTTCATTTCCCAAACTAAAAACTCCAGTGTAACTCTCTCTAGAGCTCCCGATATGGTGACAAGCATCCCCTCGTAGATCAACGACTCTCATCTCTTCGTCTCTCCGGGCTACGATTGTTTTAACACTTCAACTTCCACCTCCTTCTGGATCTTCTGACCCATCAAGACGTATCCTTTCTGGATCCAACATTCCAGACTCTCCTTTCACAAATCAGGATTTTGTGACTTGTGATTTCCAAGTTAACACTTCCTCCACACTCCCGACTTCTGAAATGCTGACATTTCGGAACACCCAAATCTTATGGATCGTGCTTCTCTGGATATAATTGTCCAGATGTTCCCTTCGTGCATCGGGACTTCACGTTTCACGAAGTTGTATGGGTTCTTACTTCCCTTCTTCCAATCCCCGATACCCCGAAATTATCCCTGGACAATCGACAATCCAGATCTCTCTTCAATTAAAGACTCAGATTAAATCGTGATTTCATGTTTCATGAATCCTCACGACTCCACTCTTAGAAATATTCTCCCTACAAGTCAGGGAAATGATGATCTCTTGGCACGTTTCCCCTTTCAATGGATGGTCCTGATGATTTCGAGATTTTTCATTTCGGAGTTTCATAGATTTCACTCCGCTTCTTCCAAATATTCATATTTGTGAAACATAGCTTACAATAATTGAAACATAGATTCCTGTGTAATAGATGCTCATATAGCTCAGAGAATCTGTATAGGTAACAACACATATACATATATAGTCCACTTATGATATTCGTTCGAACTTCC
>ML808677.1:14847-39220 GCA_009831015.1 Picea engelmannii | reverse complement strand
GATTCGCATAACCAGATTGGGCCAAGATTTATTTCTAATTGCAAGTATTGAAATTGGAAGCCATAGAACAATTGACACTACCAAAATCTATCCAATGCCATATGAGAATTAATGTAGTTAAGGAAGATAACATCCAGGGAGCAACACTGTGCCGAAACACAAGACTCATATGACTATTGTAATATGCTCAGACTTGAAGTAAATGGACATGAATAGGTTGAACCTGAATGTTTTTAGCAATATACAATGCATGGTACAATGTTTTTTTTTACCTAGGGTTACGTCGAATGTTACTATCAGAAAACATTCAATTAATAAATTTCAGTTATAAGAATTCATCGGTTGTTGGGAAAACAAGGAACCAAAATCAAACCCAAGACCAAGCACTCAACCAGGGTAGGAAACTATATTTGAATCTTGCCAATGATATTTTTGTGTCATAAAATAAGAATAGCATATAGGCACAACACAAATCCCTAACCTAATACAGACTTCTAGGCCATAGTCCCAGTGAAGCATAGCATGTGATAGCATAGAGAGAATAAATGAATCTAGGGGATGACTAAAAAATGACTTACAAATATAACACTATTTGTGTGAATTCATCGGGAGGAAATACAAAGAACAGGAGGTCAGGAAACCTTGTCGAGCGACTAAGTAGAACATATAAAAGTAGAAGAGACACTTTCTGGTAAGAAGAACAATCCTGGGAGGCACTCCAATGTTGCCATTCTCTCCATGCTAAATGAACGCCAAGGAAACAAAGATAAAACACAGAGCCCGATTTCGAAACATATTTCACAAAAATGATAGGCGAATAACTACTATAACCCTAAAGAACAAACCCCACACAGCGTGAATGTTGAGGGTACAATGAGAAGCGTGGTCATGTGATGGAAGTGACTTGGCGCATTTCGGTTGGACGGAGGTACAGGGTTGGCCCTCATTGTTTATCTACCTCCTTTAATGGTCAGTCATAGGTTTAACTCTCGACTGTCATAAATATCCTGTCACATTTAATGTATTTACAAAGTAAATAATGGGTTTCCTCGAAACCTACAATGTTGAAATCCTCAGTCTCCAACCACCACCCTATCCAATTAGCACCACTTAGTTAGACTGTGCTTAAATTGGGTAGAGCTAATCAATGGTTATCATAGGGTTTGTTTTCTAACCAGAAAACTGTTAGGTAGCATTATAAATGAAACATATTCAACCAATCAAAGTGTTTTACAGAGGAAGCCTTCCGATGACTTTGGTAACATATTTGGAAGAGCCAACAACTTATGATAAAACCAGTGTATCGCTAAGATAAAACCTGACACCCAATGCATTGTGTATAAATTCATATACGTGGACTTGGAGTTTAGAATTGGGTGCATATGTGGAGGTGCGTTTAGAGGAGAGGTTAGGATTCTATGTCTTATTCCTAAGTTTTAATTTTTCAAATTAATACCAAGTATAAACTTATAACCATATACAAATGTTAGTATGACCTAAATGAACATTCAAAGAAAATGCTAGATTGTGGGTTTGTCACTTTGGAAAAAGGGAAATTAGGCACACTGGATATCCGAATTTAACAATGGAGATAAAAGGTTATTTTTTTAGTATAAGTCTATCTTTAAGAAATTGAAGGTTAATGTCCCTTAGAAGATTTTTTTTTTGATGAATAATTTGAGGTACATTACATATGGTATCAGAGAAAAGATTACAACACTGGACCTTGAACAAAACCACATTTATTTTTATTGAGCACATAATTTTTGTCTATATAAAATCTAACAAACCATTACTGTTACAAACATAAAACCTTTTTCTATTTTGTGTTAATCATGGAAGAACAGGATGACGCAGAGTTCAGACTTGAAGGGAATCCCCAACGAATACTTCCCGAAGATCCGAGATAAAATAGTGATGGGAACTCACCCACTAAAGTTCTCGAAACGATGAGAAATCTCATCGTTGAGCTGCAAGTTTTCAAAGTAGACAACGGGAGACTGAAGAAGGCACAACAAGAAGAACAGGAAATAAATGAAGTCCTGCTGCATAGTATATTGACAAAGAAAATCCGAAAGGACGATAACCATGAAGAAGAGGTCAGCAAAAGGGCCTCCATGAATTCTGGTCTTGAAGCAAAAAAAGGGGACAGCGCATGTGAAGGTACACCTTCAGTTGAAGATAAAACGAAAACAAACAGAAAAAGAAAATAGGTAGACCACCTTGAGGGAGAATTTAAGAAAATCAAACCATCTACCTTTGATGGGGAATCCCGTACAGGGGAAGATGTTGAAGCATGGTTACTAGACATTAAGAAATATTTGCAGATATACAACTATTCCCACAATATTACAGTTAGGATGGCCATCTATAATCTGAAAGGAAAGGCTAGGATTTGGTGGCAAGACCTGAAATTGGCCAAGGGTCTAAAGGAGAAATAGATGGAATAGTCCGAGTTTAAGAAATACTTTAATAAACAGTACTTATATGAAATTTACAATGAAAGAAAAATAAAAAAATTATGAGTTACGACTTGGTCAAATGGCTATGGAAGATTTGATAAACAAGTTCTTGGAATTACTAAGGTTCGTACTGTATATCTGGGAGGATAAAGTGAAAATCCAACGATTCCTAAGTTGTCTACCATAGTCTTATAAGGAAAGAATCGAGTTTGATAACCCAAAGTCCTTGAGTGAAGTATTCAGGAAAGATCAAATGTGTTACAACCAATACAAACAGCGGACATAATTTCCCAAATCTTGGAAGGATAAGAAACAAGACTGAATGAACCAACAAAAGAAGGGATACTGGCCAACTCCTTATCGGAACGCAACAAAAAGATTTCACATAAAATATTTTCACTCCAAAAATCCAAATACGCAAGGCATCGATAAACTGGTAAATCTGGGAACAAAGAAGTTTGGGGACAGTCCCCACGAACCACTAAAGTGTTGGGAATGTGGAGAACCTCATCTAAGGAGGAACTATCCATGTTTTAATTCATCACACATAACTGTTGTTCATAATTTGCAGGAAGCCTCGATGGTGGGTGATGTGGGCATAAGCTTGCATCGGATAAATGTAGTTGTGGATGTCTGACAAGATGACCACCATTCCTCTATGGTGGAAATTGAAGGTAAAATCAATAACACTCAAATTTATGTTTTAATTGATCCAGGAGCTATGTTAAGTTATATCACTCGTGGTGTAGTAGATTCAAATAAACTCAAGAAAATGAGATACGCAAAATCATGGATGGTACAACTAGCAACATGAACAAAAAGGAAAGTGGTTGACTTTATTCCTGATTATGAGTTTAGTTTAGGTGGTCAAAACATAAGAACAAATTTGAACATTCTACCACTAGGATCTTATGATGTAATTATCATAATGGATTGGTTAGAATATCATAAAGCAGTACTAGATTGTTATGCAAATACACTTAAGTATAAAGACAAAAATGACACTTCTAGGACAGTCCAAGGTATACAAAAACCAATATTAGTCAGACAAGTTTCATAAATGAAATTCAAGAAATGCATGAGAAAGGGTTGTCAAGTTTATGCCATACAAGTAACAAACCTGTTAGAAAAAGAAGATAAACCTAACTTGGAATACTTTTATGTTCTACGTGACTTTAGAGATGTGTTTATGGATGAGATACCTAAACTACCCCCATGGAGGGAGATATACTTTTTTATCGACCTTCTACCCCGTTCAACCCCTATCTCTAAATCACCTTACCGAATGAGTTTGTCGGAATTGACAGAACTAAAAATTCAACTACAAGAATTATTGGATAAAGAGTATATTAGACCAAGTGTTTCACCTTGGGGAGCACCATTCCTCTTTGTGAAAAAGAAAGATGACACTATAATACTATGTATCGATTATAGAAACTTAAAAAAAATGACTATTAATAACAAGTACCCCTTACCTAGGATAAATGACCTCTTCGATCAAGTAGTTGGGGAAAAGATCTTTTCAAAGTTGGATTTATGATTTGGTTATCACCGAGCTAGGATAAAAGATGAGGACATAAGAAAAACAACTTTTCAAACAAGATATGGACATTACGAATTTGTAGTTATACATTTCAGACTCACTAACATGCCAACGACGTTTATGTGTTTAATGAACAATATTTTCAGTCAATATTTGGACAAATTCGTATTGGTATTTATTGATGATATTTTGGTCTATTCTAAAATAGAAGAAGAACATGAAGAACACTTAAGAATAGTTCTGCAAACTTTAAGGAAGCACAAGATGTATGTTAAATTCAATAAGTGTGATTTTTATCAGAAGAAAATACAGTATCTAGGACATGTAATATCTGTAGAAGGTATTGCAGTTGATCCTGAGAAAATAAGGGCCATTATGGAAATCATCGGATATTACTGCAGATTTATTGAGGGATTTTCCAAAATTGCTTACCCTATCACATTTCTACAAAAGAAAGGGACCGAGTTTAATTAGTCACAGAAATTTCAAGACAAATTTAATAAGTTAAAGGAATTATTAATAACCACACCCATTTTAAAGGTAGCAGATTCAGACAAAGACTTCACCGTCTATGTAGATGAAAGTAAAGAAGGACTAGGTGTTGTCCTAACCCAACAAGGGCATGTCATTTGCTATGAGTCCCGAAAAATAAAGGAACACGAGCAAAATTATGTCACTCATGACTTATAATTGGAAGTTGTAATACACGCCTTAAAAATGTGGCGACACTATATAATGGGAAGAAAGTTTTTTTTATTGACTGACAACAGCAGTGTGAAATTTTTGTTTAGCCAGCCAAACCTTAATGCAGGACAAGAAAGGTGGCTAGCCTTCTTGAGAAAATTCGACTTTGAGGTAAGACATATCAAGGGTAAAGAAAATAAAGTAGTTGATGCTTTAATCATAATATTTCATGGGTTATTTGAAATAAATGTTAGCAGGGAAGAAAGAGATCTTGAATAGAGGATGAAGACTGCATGTAACAATGACGAGAAGTACACTCAAATAGTAGCAGAGTTACAAGACACTACTGGGAATTTAGACAAATCAGATCTAAGTATTGATAAAAATGGTCTACTACGATTTAAAAACATAATATACATACCAAATTAGGAAGAATTAAAGTTAACAGTTCTGGATGAAGTGCATAAAAAACCATATTCTGGTAATCTAGGATACCAAAAAACAATAACAACACTTAGAAAATTATTGTATTGGCCTAACATGAAGGGAAAAACAACAAAATACTTATTAGGTGTCAATATTGTCTACAGGTAAAATCTGAACACTAGCATCCAACCAGCCTATTACAACCCTTACCGGTGCTAGAATGGAAATGGGAGACTATATCGTTGGACTTTGTTACAGGTTTTCCTAAAACTCAGAAACAAAATGATTCTATTATGGTGGTAATCGACAAACTTAGTAAGTATGCACACTTTATTCCTGTAAAGTCTACTTTTAAAGCTATTAACATCCCTAAAATATTCATGAAAGAAATTTTTAGACTGCATGGTATTCCTAAAATGGTGATTTCAGATAGAGACATCAAATTTACATCTATTTTTTGGAAAGAATTGTTTCCAAGGCTAAATACTAATTTGAATTTATGCACGCATTATCATCCACAAACGTATGGGCAGACCAAATGAACAAACCAAATCGTTGAATATATGCTCTGCATGTATGTAAAAAAAAAACCAAGCAAGTGGGAAGACTACCTTCACTTGGTATAATTTGCATATAACAATGGGTACCAAGCTTCGGCTCAATTGAGCCCCTTCGAGGTACTGTACGACATAAAGTGTAGAACTCCAGCTGGTTAGGATAACTCGGTTTACAAACTCATGATTAGACCAGAGATGCTCCAAGAAATGGAGAATACGGTAAGAAAGGTACAACAAAACTTAAAAGAGGCATAGGACAGACAAAAGAGTTATGCGGACCAGAAAATAAGACACTTGGAATTTCAAGTGGGGGACCATGTTTACTTGAGAGTCAAAGCCCGTAAGAGTTCACTGAAGTTAGGAAATTGTGCCAAGTTGACACCCAGGTTTTGTGGGCCCTTCGAGATACTATCTCTAATTGGACCCATAGCATACCAACTTACACTTCCAGCCAATCTAAAAATTCATAATGTATTTCATGTTTCTTTGTTGAAGAAGTATGTTCATGACTCTACTCATATGATCAATTGGAACTTGGTCCAGGTGGAACTAGAATACAATTTCTAGGAGGAACCTCTGCGCATTCTAGACCAGAGAGAAATAGCACTTCGAAACAAAGTAGTTGCTCTAGTAAAGGTGTAATGGAAGCACTTTAGCCCTGAAGAGGCCACTTGGGAGTTGGAGGGAGAGTTGCTGAAATCTCATCCAACATTGTTCTAAGGAAGGAATGAATAATGAGGAAAACTTTTTATTGAAGGGGGAAAGGATGTGACATCCCCAAAAATATATTTTTTTTAATCTTGAGATTTCTTAGAAAAATTATTAAACTTTTTGGTAAATTCGAAATTGGAAAATTATTTCCATTTTTGGCAATTCCAAAATTCAAATTTAATTAATTGTAATTAATGATTATGATTGTTGGGCAGAGACTTGATTTGACCCAACTAAATTCTTGAGTATGAAACTTGTATGGAACATAATATTTTATAATTATTGTTGGAAGACAAATTGAATGCCCATGTTGAAATCAGCTGACCATGACTTCATGAGTGGGGAACATGTTGGAACTACCTCAAGGATGATTGTTACAAGTGGCAAATTAGGAATTTGACCATGGACAACCCCTGAAAATCAGGGATTTGGAAAGATACGAAAATTCCCAAGGGAGGGAAAAAGACCTAGGAAAAAAGAATTTTTGAGATATATGGCATATGCGAGGAGGCGGGACATTGCCTAGTATGCTGGGAAATAAATCTATCTCTTTTTATTATGAACACTACTAGCTGAGTGTGAGGCAAGCATAGGAATGATGAGACTGAAGAGAATTTATTGAGAAGGAGTTCCAAGTTATCCCTCATGGATTCATGGTCAGGCTAGGGGGTGAACAGGACAAGTGATTTGGCTACCTTGTTCTAAGGTTGGGAGGAACTTGGTTGTTCTTTTTGTTTTTACAGTAATTATCTAGATATGTTCCTCTACTTTCCTCTTATTATAATTGTATTATTGGAATGATTATACATGTTTTCTACTTCTAGCTATATGTTTATATGAGAATAGGTGGAATTATAGAGTTCTCGTAAGGTACTTGTTGTAGCAATAATTGTTTACTACCAAAGAATGTATTTATAGGATCATAACATGTTATCTTCTATAGGAACCAACTAATCTTATAAAGAACATATCTAAATTAGTTACCGCAGGTGATCTGTTATAGGAACAGAACTATCATATTAATGTATGAACTTATACAATGATTAAGTATTATCTATGGTACGCATAGAATGTAAATAGTAAATAGTGTGGTAAATCCAATGTGTACTATTCGTGCCAAAGATAAAGTTATCTACTACAAAGTAATAAATTAACCCAAAAAAAATTACAAGCACAAATTCTGGAAACAAATTCTACCTATCATAAGATCATATACTTACAAGATAGTCAAGTTCTATTTTCAACCCATACAGATCCAAACCCAAATCAGGACTACTATGATAAATATTTATGAATCGTATATGTAGCTATATGAATACAGTTCTGAATTTATGCATTTCATGAACAACAATCTATATAGTAGATGGCATAGAAATGTCATTGCACAATTATAAATCTATGTATGCATATCATGTAATTAATATGCATTTTTTTTACCAATTATATAGAACCCCCTAAACAATCATTGTATCGAAATAATGGATGTGTATATATATATAAATCTTTATAGATATATATAAGTAAGTGATCCGGAGATAATCACAGAGTCACATATTTAATCTGCTTTACTCTGATAAACTCAACTCTTTTTAAATATCCAATGCTTAGATCTAGCATAACTATTACAGGTCTAGGATAGAGCATTTCAACAATAAACACAAGAAGATAATACTTCCAACACTTTTTTCCTAGGGTATACTGTGATAAAGGTCGAATGTAAATCCACAGGAACAAAGAAACAACATATGTTATTCATAATATAACTTATACCAGAGTAAGGAAGAATAGTTCAATTATGCAAGATAATCTATTTCGTATTTTGCATTCCAATAATGTTTGCAAATAACTACATAATAACGTTCGACATAATCATTTGACCAGACATATAATTAAGGTTGACTCTCTTACTCGGACATGAAGCAAGTAACAAAAGTAAAAATCTAATACTAAAGCACACAAATCTTCACCCATAGAGATAACCCTCTAGTATAAATCCTTGTAGCCATTAAGTCACCTAGGAATCTCCTTGAAAGGGGTGAGTTGGAACCCGAGTACCTCTTGTGCAGGTGGTAGAAGTCGACCTCCATAAATCTCATGTAGCCAAATCCCCTACACAATATTGTGCTAATTACCATCAATAATTATGCAACATATATAAGGCGAATAAAATAAATGAGTAATAATAGGAAAATATTTGCAAAGTCATACTTAACTTTAAGTGGAGGGATCTGATATCCTTCTGTAATACACCTCTATTTTGACCTAAAAAAAAATGTTTCGTTTGATCAAATCGAATGTCCCTTTTGATTTTAGAGGTATAATCCCTCTCTCGTATGATGACAATTAGACTAATTAAAAGCTTAAACAAAGTAACCTTCCAAAAGTGATTTTCTTCCTCCAACGCATATCTAATACTATTGTTATTTAACCGATGTATAGATATCTAAGAGTACACCTAGGATGTGTAGTCCTAAGTCTCCTTCAATCTATGAATTTCTTATGTTGGCACACGAGGCTATATTTAGCCTTAACTAAACATCATAAACACAAGGCAACTACAATAGTCTAACCGGGGAAGAACTAGTTCTCACTAAACTCGACATGACTTGGTCACTTCTCGAAAATACTATCATTAAACTCACCCTTATGGTAGTTAGGAGTGGAGTGTGAATGTCAGAGGTAATTTAAGGTCCATGCCCTGTGTTTAATGAAGGGTCCTGAGTGTACTGATTACGATGGTCCTTCCCTCAGACCTCCATCTAGTCTTGTCATGCCAAGTGCACTCTAGCACATGGCTTAACTCAACCCCATATCCTAAGAATATACACTGAAAGAGCCTCCTTCTATTAGGGTTAGGTGAGTCATTTCTCACCATTGTGGGCACTCCAAAAATGGCTTTGTGTAATGTTTATCTGGAGTGTAAGGAAACTATTGTCTGAGGTAAACATTACTCAACAACCAAAAGATAAGGGTCATCTCCCTGGTAAGTTCTCTCACTGGATATATATTTTTTTGGTGGTAGCACGGTGTCTCCAGAGGCTTATTACGTTGGAGGTCATTGTATCCTGTAGCTTGCTTAATTGTAGAGTTTACATATATTTCCCTTTATCGTTGGCACCTAAGACACTTCAGGATTAAATTTTATACTAAAACCGTTCCTTTCTTTTATGTGGATATTTATACCCTTCTCTTTGTTTCCGACTTGGCACTCTCGGAAGTCATTGCATCCCAACAAATCGTTCATCTATCAGAGGGTTTATCCAGTTAGATTCCTCAGAGAACGACAACTTAGGGTTTTTCAATGAGTCTTATAGTCAATATTTTCTTCTCGTTCTTACCTTGTGGTTCCGCGTCGAGGTCCATTATTGAAAGCTTAAGTAGTTATTTATTAGAAACAACTCTATGCATACACTCTACACTGCCTCTTGTTCTTTCTTTGCGCAGCCAGATGAACCCACTTGTCTATACTCTCCCTCCAACTCTTAACTAGCCATCACACAAGAAGTTATAATACGTTCTGGTATAAATAAATTTGTTCAGGGTGTTCTTGTATAAACCCTAGGAAGCGACCTTACAGTATTTTAACTTCTTGAAAGGATACATCTGTGTATAGCCTGAAAGGAATATAGTCTTTGTATTTCCTTCACTGAATGATACTCAAATCTAGGTTTCCTTATTTTAATAGTGTTATAGGTGAAATGCGACCTCTCGAGTCTGGATATGTAATCTTTGTATTGACTGTGGTACTGCATGTTGAACCCTGTATTGTGGAACAGTTTTGATGGTTAAAAAAAAAATAGTATTTGTTCGGTTTGTAAGGATTAACACAGGTCATCGTACCTCACGACTTGGGTCATTTGCATGTTAAATAAATACTAGCCTTTTCATTTAATTCATTTTATTTAATTTCGTTGATTGCTAAAGGTTTTCCCTCTTGTAAGTTTTTGCTCTTCAAGATTGGGTATAACACACTAATGGTGGCCTTGTTGATGCGAGGTAACCACCAGGGAATTCCTGCACCATCCTCCCTCAGCCCGGGAGTCTCTTCGACTACCAAATGGAAAGATACAAAGAGAAAAACGAGCCTATATGTCGAAAGATGAGTCTCTCCCTGGAAGATATTGTGTAATAATTAGTTATTAGCCTGTTGGTAATTTTCATTATGTTTCTTCATATAACACGTTACTAATTATAGGGTATTATTTTCTTTTAGGATTTCATTCCACGCAAAATCTGGATACCTTCTCCTACCTTCCAGTGAAAAAGGTAATCGGGTTCTGAGCCCATCACCCCTATGACTCCACCCTACAGGTTCTAGAAGCATCGAGGAGATCTTTGTTCTGTTACCATTCTCTTATAATAAATAAGCACATTATGCTTGTACCAAATTCTCGTATTTATTGAGTAAGGGTTCAACCCTAGTTTTTATTTGTCTTATATTGAAACTCGGTATTTGACAAAGGGACGCAGTTTGCGCCGGTTTTGGACTTGTACAAATTAATATATAATGGGTTAAAAAATAAACTCTGTTTTCGATTATACAATGTCATGACCTCTGTGTAAGGTCTCAATATCCATTTTCTTAAGAAGTACTAAAGTCAATATGTATTGTGATTGTCCGTCTACAAAATAAATATTTAAAAGAGCTACATATGCCTATTTCCTAAATTTGTCATTTTTCTTTATTTTTCCAATCTGGTTCTATAATTTTGATCTCGATTTGTTTAATGTGACATTGTCTAAATTCTATAATTCCTAAATATTTCGTCGCTTTTGTTAAAATTTCCCTGCATAGTAGTATAGTAGTATGTAACAGATCTTTTACGAATGTGTTGGTCCAAATTCGCATTTCCTTGATTAAATTTCCCCCGTGGTATTTTAGAACTATATGTAGGTAGACTTGTTAATTTATGATGCAGGAGCATCGCCAACTCGTCAAGCGAGCCAGTGTGAAAGAGGAAGAGAGCTGGACAAGCCAACACAAAATTTTGAAAACACTTTGGGATTGTTGCACAAGTCTTTAATGAAGTCATTTATGAAGGTGCACTTGTGTATTGTAATGGAACTTGAGTAGATAGCTCTCGTCCTTTAGTAGATAGACGACATTTAAGATAGTTAATGCAGGTAGATAGGAATTTAATTCATAGATTAGATAGTTTTAGAAGCATGAGGGAAAACGGATATAGACACCCTCATTGTATCATTGTAACATAAGCCCGAGCAAGATTGAATTGAGAGGAAGAGCAAGAGCAACTAGAGAACTGTGTAAAGAACACCCATGTACTGATATTTGAATTAATAGAAGAAGATTGGTTCAAATTCATGGTTTTGTGTCTGATTCTCTATGTATTGATGTTATGCTCATGAATGGTTGCTTCCTGTTATGAATTTTCTTTTATATGCTATGTGTGTGATTTCATGTCTGAATTGAAATCTGAGAAAAAGGAGGAATTAGTTTCAATTGTTTCTCTATTCTGAACCAGAGAATTCCTGCAAGGAGTGCAGTCGAATCGTCCGCAAGGAGTGCGTTGATAGAGGGTTCAAGTAGAGATAGCTTTTGTTCTAAGTTCTCGGAAGTGCAGTTGAGCATAGGAGCCATGCAAGGAGTGTGCAGGCTAAGTCAAGACTCAGAGTTGCGATTCTGAGCAAAGTATTGTCAGACTGTTGCTGCAAGTGTGCACAGAGTCGAAGAGCTTCAACATTTAGACGTTGTTGAAGGGTTGCCGCAAGGAGTGCGTGCAAGATGTTTTTTCAAGGACCTGGATTTGAGAGAAAATATTAGGAGGGATAGGCCTCTGAGTAGCCGAAGAACAACGTAGAGAAGTTACGACTTTGAAGTTGCAAGGGCATTGCAGGTTTGTGCGCAGGAGGACGAGTGAGAATAGAGGAAGGTTCTGGAGTATCATCGGGATATTGAAGGTGTCAGGGTTTTAGAAGTCAAGAAACTCGAGACCTTTCAAGTCTCAAAACCGCGAGGAAAAATCCTAGCCATGGATCTCAAGGTGGATACGTGTCAGAAGATCCAAAGAAGTCAGGGATTTGGAACATCGGGAGTTTCGAAGGCAGGGTATTCTTGCAGCTTGGAATCGCGAAACGCGATATCTCGACGGTGAAGGATAGTGTGTGTGGGACACAGGGAGTCAATGGAGGACAGGTGGAGCGCATATCGGGGATCAGGAAAAGGCAAGTCCCGAATCCGTTGACATCAGGATTCGCGATCCCGTGAATTTCGAAACCCCGATAGAATCGACGGGAGTCGAGGAGACAGCTCGCATGTGCGTCAGAGTTTCGTCACGTCGGGTATCGAAAGTCGGAAAATCACGGTGCTTGATATTGCAAGTAGCAAAATCGTGATAAGGAAAGTTCCGTTGGGGAAAGGTCAGCGTTGACTAGCCATCGGGTCTCGGGGATTCGAGAACCCAGTGTTCAACCTTTGAACTCGCGAAATCACGAGTTCCGATTTCCCGATAAGTAAAACAAGGGGAATCATGAGAAGAGAACTGTGGGTGCAGATTTCCCAATAGGGAAATAGAAGAACCTTTGAGTTCTTCAGGCTCTGTGAAGCTAAAGATCCTGTGTGAGCGGGCGTGCCTGCGGGTGTGGCTGCGTTAGGTCTGGTATCAGAGCGGGAATATTTCTTTGCTTTCTGTAGCAGAGAAGAAGTAAATTCACCATGCCGCTGAGGAGAGAAAGGAAATCACCTGATCCAAAGGATAGGGAGGTGAGAAGAAGAGGCAGACAAGTAGCAAACCCAGAGATAGAAAGATAGATGCGTGGTCTCCTATTGTTGGGTAGACCATGGCAATATGACATAAATGTGATTCATGATGGGAGAATGAACACATATACCCTGGAGAAGAATGGGAGGACAAATAGGTTGCTTCTGATAAAGGATAAAGAGGTGAAGCCAGAAGTAAGAAACACAGTGCTTCTCATGAGTGGGAAGGAACTTCTTACAGAGGTTAAGAAGAAGGAGGATCCACAATTCTTTGTGGTCAGGAAACCAAGGATTGTTCTGATTAGCACGAGAGTGAATGATTTACTAGATGAGGTTCAAGAACTACTGGAAGATTTCGCTGACATCATTGTGGATGAACTACCTCGTTCGTTGCCACCGATTAGGAGTGTGAGTCATCACATTGACCTGATACCAGGAGCTAGTTTTCCAAACAATGTTGTGTACAGGTTGATGCCACAAGAGAATGAGGAAGTTAAAAGGCAAGTCCAGGAGTTGTTGGATAAATATTTGGTCAGAGAAAGCTTGAGTCCATGTGTTGTTCCAACAGTACTCAATCCGAAGAAAGACGGAGGTTGGAGGATGTGTACCGACTCACGAGCCATCAACAAGATAACCATCAGGTACAGGTTTCCATTGCCAAGGATGGATGATTTAATGGATTGCTTAAGCAGAGCAAGATACTTTTCAAAGATTGATTTGAAAAGCGGATATCACCAGATTCGCATGAGAGAAGGCGATGAGTGGAAGACAGCCTTCAAAACCAATGAAGGTTTGTATGAATGGCTTGTTATGCCGTTTGGCTTGACGAATGCGTTGAGTACCTTCATGAGGTTGATGAACGAAGTCCTGAAGAAGTTCATCGGGAAGTTCGTCATTGTGTCTCTGGATGACATATTAGTTTTCAGCAAGACAAAGGCTGAACATTTTAAGCATTTGGGCATTGTGATGCAGAAGCTACAGCAGGAGAAGTTGTTGATTAATATGAAGAAGTCCTCATTTATGAAGACAAAACTCATTTATCTGGGTTTTGTTATATCTACAAATGAGTTGAGGATGGATCCAGATAAGGTAGAAGTGATCAAGAATTGGCCATCAATGAAGAAAAAATTTCGCGGTGAGAAGTTTTCATGGTTTGGCTAGTTTCTACCAAAAATTCATCAGGAATTTCAGTGGAATTAGTGCAACAATGATGGATACAGTGAAGAAGCGGCATAAATTTTTTCATTGGATGACTGAGGCTGAAAAAAGTTTCAATTTGTTGAAACGGAAGATCACGGAACAACCACTGTTGGTGTTGCCGGACTTCCTGAAGACATTTCAAGTGAAATGTGATGCCAGTGGGTTTGCCATAGGAGCGGTCTTGAGTCGGGAAGACAGGCCGGTTGCATACTTCAGCAAGAAGCTGGATGAGGTGAAATTGAAATAATCCACGTATGATAAGGAATTTTATGCTATCATACAGGCATTGAAGAAATGGAGGCATTACTTAATCCCGAAAGAATTTGTATTGTACAGTGATAATCATGCACTGCAGTTTGTGACTCAACAGGAGAAGTTGAATCAGAAACATGTCAAATGGGTTGAGTATATGCAAAATTTCACTTTTGTGATTAAGCATATTTCTGGTACTGCTAACAAAGTGGCTGATGCTTTGAGCAGGAGATGTTTGTTGTTTCAGGAGTTCCAAGTCAAAACATTGGGTTTTGATAATCTCAGGGACATGTACGCAGGTGATCCAGATTTTGCAGAAGAGTATGAGGCAGCTGAGAATCCAGTTCTCAGAGATAGAATCCCTTGGATAGAATACATGATCCAGGAAGGATTGTTGTCCAGAGGCAATCAACTATGTATCTCGAAATGCTCCATGAGAGAGAACCTCCTGAAGGAGAAACACAACGGAGGCTTGGTAGGTCATTTTGGTCACGACAAGACATTTGCAAAGTTGAGCGAGTCATACTTTTGGCCAGGGATGCGGTCAGAAGTCAAGAGATTTGTTGACAGATGTAGGATTTTCCAGCATTCCAAAGGAAGAAAGCATAATGCAGGTTTGTATCAACCATTACCCATACCTGAGAGGCCATGGGATGAAATCAGTATGGATTTCATATTGGGATTGCCAAGGACGCAAAGAGGATTTGACTCTATCTTTGTGATAGTGGATAGATTTTCCAAGATGGAACATTTTATCCCATGTCAGAAAACCAGTGATGCGATGCACATCGCAAATATGTTTTTCAAAGAGGTCGTTCGACTTCACGGCCTACCAAAAAGCATAGTTTCAGACAGAGACAGGAAGTTCATAGGGAATTTTTGGAGGAACTTATGGAAAAAGCTGGGGACTAATTTGGAATTTAGTTCAGCTTATCATCATCAGACGGATGGACAGACAGAAGTGGTCAATAGAAGTCTGGGAGACTTACTGAGAATCTTGGTGACAGAGCACCACAACAACTGGGATAATATATTTCCACAGGCAGAATTTGCATATAACGACTCAGTGAATAGGAGAACAGGAAAGAGTCCATTTCAGATTGTTTATGGTATGAAGCCGAGAGGAGTTTATGAACTGAGAGATTCAGAACGGACTATGATGCAACCTCCCCTCGATGGGCGGTCACACTATCAGGACCTTCTCCTTTCTCTCCGGCTCGAAGAGTCGAAACTCTCCCAACTCCCTCAGGAGTTCTTTACCCACAGAACGCTCCCGCTGCGATCTCCCTTTCACATATCGGAAGGTCAGATCTCGCGATATTGTGAGGCTCGCAACGCTGCTTCCTGTTGTTCAACCGCCGAATCCCGAGTACCGATAGTCAACGGTCAGCCCTCGGAGTATCGCCACTGGTGACAAAAACCACTTGACTCCTCCAGTCCCGAGCACCGAGAGGTCGAAATCCCGACGCGATGCCACCTGTATTCCACTGTACTTCATCACCGACACTATCCTGTCACCTCGGGAATTCGCGGAGTTCCAATTCAGGACACAAGTGCTTCTTGGGGTTGAACTCTGAATGCTGACTTCGTGGAATCCCTTGCCACCTGTCACCTACCAGTCGATGGTCCCGAATAACTCGAGAAATCGCATCTCGTGATTTCAACGGGTAAATCTCTCCCCTTCCATTCACCGAACGTCGATATGCGATGGCCTGCCTCTTTGGTCGCTTGTAGGTTAACTCCCTTGAAACTCCCCTCGGGTCCAATGGTCATCGGGAACTCGAGATCCGACTCGATGATTTCAAGTCGTCGATTCTCTTCCTCTTGAAGAGTCCTTAGTTCCGCCACCTTCTCATTGCGCGAACTTCACCGAGTCTATTTCCACAACAAATCAAAGGAAATATCCTTCTTGGGATTTTCAAACCCCGACTCCTTCAGAGATCTCTCGAACGCTCTCCCTGTACTCGACTTCCAACCACTCTCGACAGTGTTGAAGTTTTCTTAGATCCTGTGCACTCACAGCCACAACAACCCGTCCTTTCACTTTTGAGACCTTCGGACTTCAATTCTTCCATAAGATCACATACACAGCATATGAAAGAAATACATAACAAGAAGTCAGTATGCAAAGGCATAATGCCAGCAACACATAGAGAACAAACACATCCATGGGAATTTAAATTAAGTCTTCCCTGATATTCTATTCGAGACTCGCCTCTAAGACTTCTATTCGACCGGCCCTTCACTCGCACGGTCTGAATAACTCAATCCCATTCCAATAGAAGAGAATAAGAGTTTAACTGTAAGGCCCCTCAACGAACTCTTCTGCGGAGGAATTCAACTACTCTCTATGCAGGAATCTCCTAACTCAAACAGAGAAACAATTGAAACTCATTCTCGTCTCTCTCCCAGATTCCTAATCTTCCAGGAGATTATGTATACTGCATATGCGACAAAAGCATAAAAGGAAGCGAGCATGCAACAACATAAGATCAACAACACACAGAGAATAATCACAGCCATGAAATTGAATCAAAGCTTTCTATTAATTCAATATCTGTTCATGGGGGTTCTTCACAAGCTCTCTGCGCTTCATTTCTTGCTCCTCAATGCTAATACTCCACATAATCTGAATGCTTCTATTACAATGATACAAAGGAGGGTGTCGATACTCCGTTTTCCCTCTCGAAGTCAAAACCATCTAATATAAACTTAATTATCTTATCTACCTGCACTAAATATTATCTACCTGCATTAAATCTAAGAAGTACCTTTGCTATCTAAGGACGAGATCTTATCTGCTCAAGGTCCATTTACAATGTGTAAGTACGCTCTATGATGAATGCTTTCATTCAAATGGTGGCGCAACAGATATCAAGGTGATTCAAAATTTTGGTGCTGGCGTCATCCAGCTGTCTTTTTCTTTCTCCGCACGCTGACTCGCTTGGTGAGGTGGGAATGCTCCTGCATCATTCTGCTACTAGGAGCGCTAGTGCAGAGGAATTCACTAAAGCGATGAAGGAACTTCACAGTCGGGTGAAGGAGCGACTGCTGAAATCAAGCCAGGAGTATAAGCGCAAAGTAGATCAGCGGAAGAGACAACTTTAGTTCGAAGTTGGTGATCTAGTTGTGGCACATTTGAGGAAAGAAAGGTTCCCGAGGGGAACATACAATAAGTTGAAAATGAATAAAATCGGACCATGTAAGGTCTTGAGGAAATTCAGAGAAAATGCTTACGAGATTGAATTACCCGATGGGATCGGAATATCTATGATATTCAATATCTTAGATTTATACCCATACAGGGCTGGAGAAGTAACGACTAGAGCTGAGCAGCCAGTGATCCAGTGGATGAAACAATTTCCAGTTGCAGAGAAGCCACAGATGGATTGCATACTGGATAAGAGAGTGAGCAAAAGGACCAGGCATAAGCAGTATTTTGAGTATTTGGTCAAGTGGAAGAACCACCCAGTTGAAGATGCCAGCTGGGAGACTGAAGTTGTGATACAAAAGCATGGACAGACTGTGCAGGAGCTCATGGACAGGAGCCCATGAATTTTTTCAAGCGAGGGAGTATGATGCTGGAGCATCACCAACTCGCCAAGCGAGCCAGCGCGGAAGAGGAAGACAACTAGACAAGCCAGCACAAAATTTTGAAAACACTTTAGGATTGTTGCACAAGTCTTTAATGAAGTCATTTATGAAGGTGCACTTGTGTATTGTAATGGACCTTGAGTAGATAGCTCTCATCCTTTAGTAGATAGACGACATTTAAGATAGTTAATGCAGGTAGATAGGAATTTAATTCATAAATTAGACAGTTTTAGAAGAAGGAGGGAAAACGGATATAGACACCCTCATTGTATCATTGCAACATAAGCCTAAGCAAGATTGAATTGAGAGGAAGAGAAAGAGAAAGCAGAGAACTGTGTAAAGAACACCCATGTACTGATATTTGAATTAATAGAAGAAGATTTGTTCAAATTCATGGTTTTGTGTCTGATTCTCTGTGTATTGATGTTATGCTCATGAATGGTTTCTTCATGTTATGCATTTTCTTTTATATGTTGTGTATGTGATTTCATGTCTGAATTGAAGTCTGAGAAAAAGGAGGAATTAGTTTCAATTGTTTCTCTATTCTGAACCAGAGAATTCCTGCAAGGAGTGCAGTCGAATCGTCTGCAAGGAGTGCGTTGACAGAGGGTTTAGGTAGAGATAGATTTTGTTCTAAGTTCCCGTAAGTGCAGTTGAGCATAGGAGTCATGCAAGGAGTGCACAGGCTAAGTCAAGACTCAGAGTTGCGATTCTGAGCAAAGTATTGTCAGACTGCTGCTGCAGGTATGCTCAGAGTTGAAGAGCTTCAACATTTAGACGTTCTTGAAGGGTTGTCACAAGGAGTGTGTGCAAGAAGTTTCTTGAAGGACCTGGAGTCGAGAGAAAATATCAGGAGGGATAGGCCTGTGAGTATCCGAAGAACAACGCAGAGAAGTTACAAATTTGAAGTTGCAAGGGTGTTGCAGGTTTGCGCGCAAGAGGATGAGTGAGAATAGAGGAAGGTTCCGGAGTATCATCAGGATATTGAAGGCGTCGGGGTTTTATAAGTCAAGAAACTCGAGACCTTTCAAGTCTCGAAAACTCGAGGAGAAATCCTAGCCATGGATCTTAGGGTGGATATGTGTCAGAAAATCCAAAGAAGTTGGGGATTCATAACATCGGGAGTTTCGAAGGCAGGGTATTCTTCCATCTTGGAATCACGAAAAGAGATATCCCGACGGTGAAGGATAGTGTGTGTGGGCCACAGGGATTCAGTGGAGGACAGGTGGAACGCATATCGGGGATTGGGAAAAGGCAACTCCTGAATCCATTGACATCATCATTCGTGATCCCGCAAATTCCGAAACCCTGATAGAATCGACGGGAGTCGAGGAGACAACTCGCACGTGTGTCGGAGTTTCGTCACGTCGGATATCGGAATTTGGAAAATCATGGTGCTTGATATCGCGAGTAGCAGAATCATGATAAGGAAAGTTCTAACGGGGAAAGGTCAGCGTTGACTAGCCATCGGGTCTTGAGGATTCGAGAACCCAGTGTTCAACCTTTGAACTCACGAAATCATGAGTTCCGATTTCACGATAAGTAAAACAAGGGGAATCATGAGAAGAGAACTGTGGGTGCAAATTTCTCGATAGGGAAATAGAAGAACCTTTGAGTTCTTCGGGCCATGTGAAGCTAAAGATCCTGTGTGAGCAGGCGTGCCTGCGGGTGCGGCTGCGGCTGCGTCAATTTACTACCTAATTATTCGAGATTTCATCCCGACTTCAAGACATAAGGCTATATGTAAAAGCATGAGTACAAATAATTACAGTGCTTAGATATGTACATGTATATAACTGCAAACATATAAATAACTTATTGTTCCTACCGGGAAATGACTATGTTTCTAGAAAGTGGATGCAGATATACAAGTTTCAATTTCTCTTTCGAAGGAAACAACTCTTTGCACATATTCATAGATGATCTACTATACAGGAAATAATTTATTTGTTTCAAGTATAGTACATAACTGGTCGAGGTTCTCATTACCGGTTGAACAATGTTCTTTAATACAGATGAAAATCTCCATAGTTGAATTTCATACTTAACCAGGATGTAATTACAATTTTGATAAATACCTACAGTTAAACATGTAAGTTTTGTCCTACAATTAAGCCCATTTGTGACATAACCATTTTCTTGTATAAGTTCTTTTATTCACCCAAATTTATACTACTGTATTCTATCAAACAATAATTCTATTAACATTGAACAAAGTAGGGGTAATTAGACATATCTGAATAAAGTTGTCGAAACGACGAATGGAACAACCACGTTCCTCCCAACCGTAGAATAGGGTAGGCAAATCACTTGCCCGATTCACCCCCTAGCCTGACCATGAATCCATGAAGGAAAACTTGGAATCTCCTCCTCAACAATGTCTTTTAGTTTTCAGCAGACTCCTCTTGCCTCACACTAAATTAGTAGTGTTCATAAAAACAAGAAAACTCATAGTCTCCTTTCCACGCATACTAGGAAGCATCCTGCCTCCTCACATATGCTATTTCTCAATAAAATCTTTTCTTCCTAGGTCTTTTTCCCTCCCTTGGTAATTTTTGCAGCTTTCTAAATCTCTAATTTTTAGGGGCTGCCAATGGCCAAATCCTTGATTTTCCACTTGTAACAATCATCCCAGAGGTAGTTCCAACATGTTCTCCACTCATGGAGTCATGGTCAACTAAATTTAACATGGTTGTCCCATTTGTCCTCCTGCAATAAATAAAATAATATTATGTTTACATAAAATTGTCATAGTCAAATAGTTAGTCAGGTCAGATCAGGTCTCTACCCAACAGTCATAATAATTAATTACAATTTATCAAATTCGAAATTCAGAATTTCCATAAATGGAAAAAAAATTCTGAATTTGAATTTACTAAAAACGAATTAGTTTTCCAACAATTTTTTAAATTTCGAAAATACTTTATTTTTGGGGATGTCACATCCATTCCCCCTTCAATAAAACACTATCCTCAATGTTCGTTCCTTTCTTGGAACATGATTGGATGAGATTTTCGCAAATATCTCTCCAACTCCCAAGTGGCCTCCTCAGCAAAAAAGTTCTTCCATTGCACTTTTACCTGAGCGACGATTCTGCTTCGAAGTGCTATTTCTCTCTGGTCTAGAATGCGCAAGGATTCTTCCTGGAACTCACCTTATGGTTCCACTTGCACCAAGTTCCAATCGATCATATGATTAGGGTCCTGGACATACCTTTTCAACAAGGAAACATGAAACACATTATGAATTCTTAAACTAGCTGGAAGTGCAAGTTGGTATGCTACGGGTCCAATTCGAGCTAGTATCTCGAAGGGCCCAAAAAACCTCGGTGCCATCTTGGCACATTTTCCTAACTTCAACGAACTTTTTCTAGCTTTGACTTTCAAATAAACATGGTCTGCCACATGAAATTCCAAGTGTCTCCTTTTCTGGTCTGCATAGCTCTTATGCCTGTCTTGTGCTTCCTTTAAGTTTTGTTGTACCTTTCTTAACATATTCTCCATTTCTTGGAGCATATCTGGTCCAACGATAAGTCTGGAAAACGGGTTGTCCCAACTAATTGGAGTCATACACTTTCTACCATACAGTATCTCGAAGGGGCTCAATTTATCTGAAGTTTGGTACCCATTACTATATGTGAATACTACCAAGTACAGGTAATCTTCCCACTTACTCAGTTTTGTTCTTACGTACATGAGAAGCATATCTTCTATGATATGATTCATTCGTTCGGTCTCTCCATCCATTTGTGGATGGTAAATCATGCTGAAATTCAAATTAGTGTTTAGCCCTGCAAACAATTCTTTCCAAAAAGTGGACGTAAATTTTACGTCTCTATCTCAGATTACCATTTTAGGAATACCATGCAGTCTACAAATTTCTTTCATAAATATTTTAGGGATGTTAGTAGGTTTCACAGGAATAAAGTGTGCAGACTTACTGAGTTTATCGATTACAACCATAATAGAATAATTTTGTTTCTGAGTTTTAGGAAAACTTGTTATAAAGTCCAGTAATATGGTCTACCATTTCCATTCTGGCACTGGTAATGGATTTAATAGGTTGGCTAGATGTTGGTGTTCGGCCTTAACCTGTTCACAATCTTGGTACCTAGCCAAGTATTTTTCTATTTCTCCCTTCATATTAGGCTAGTAAAATAGTTTTATAAGTGTTGTTATCATTTTCTGGTATCCTGGATGGCTAGAATACAGTTTCTTATGCACTTTGTCCAAGAATATTAACTTTAACTCTATTGAATCTAGTATGTAAAGTCTGTCTCTAAATCATAATAGTCCCTTCTTGTCGATACTCAAATCTATTTTATTTGAGTCTGCGGTGTTGTTTTGTAACTATGCCATTATCTTAGCGTAAATTTCATTGTTAATACCTATCGTCCTTATTCTTTGTTCCAGATCACTTTCCGCCCTGCTGATATTTATTTCAAATAACCCATGGACTCTTCTGCTTAAAGCGTATGCTATCTTATTTTCCTTAGCCTTGATATGTCTTACCTCGAAGTCGAATTTGCTCAAGAAGGCTATCCATATTTCTTGCCTTGCACTAAGATTTGGTTGGCTAAACAAATATTTCACCCCGCTATTAGCCGTCAATAGTAGAAATTTTTTGCCCATTATGTAGTGTCGCCACATTTTTAAGGTGTGTATTACCGCTGCCAATTCTAATTCATGAGTGACATAATTTCTCTCATGTTCTTTTAATTTCTAGGACTCATAACAAATCATGTGTCCTTCCTGTGTTAGGACACCACCTAGTCCTTATTTACTTGCATCAACACATATGGTAAATCCTTTATCTAGATCTGCTACCTTCAATATGGGTGCAATTGTCAATAATTCTTTCAGCTTGTTAATGTTGGATTACTGAGAGGGGGGGTGAATAAGTAATAGTGTAATTACAATCATTTTTCTTCAAATGTTATATCAATGTAGAATTATTATCAAATAACGAGCAGTAAGAAATAAAAAATCACACACATACACAGTACACCAGTGTTTTACACGGAAACCCAAATCGGGAGAAAACCACATAATGTTTTTTCTTATATGTCTTGAAGAATTACATACATTGGAAGAACCAACTTCCTTTTTTTCCAACTGCAACTAGAAGGAGGCTCCAACCCCCTAGTTTCTCAGGCTACAACCTGAGGGAAGCTCCAAATCCCAAATTCTATGGCTACAACCGAAGGAGGCTACAATCCCCAATGTTCCCCGGATACAACTAGAAGGTGGCTACAACCACCTGTCCTTGCCTTGTCCTGCCACCTTGAAGTAGAAGTAGAATGATGGAACCACTGTCACACTATCACTGTGAGATTTACCACTATAAACTTGTACCAATAAATCTGAACCATGCATCAACCATGCATCAATCTGTACCTCAACCTGTAATCAACCTGTACCATAAACAAGTGCATCAACCATGCACCAACCTGTAATCAACCTGTACCATAAACAAGTGCATCCAACCATGTAAAAAGTATGTACCAATCATGTGTCAACTACTCATCAACTATGAATCATCAATATGTACCAAAATCGTCAACTATACACCTCATGTATGTGCCAACTCATCAACTACTTGTCTCAGCCATGTACTCAACATGTACCTCAACCAAAATCTCTCATCAATTTCATCATCGAATTATGATTTGTAGCTCTGTAATAGACCTGGTGTATATGATCACATTCCTGCAAACCTTCCTTAACTTTAAAAACAAGAGACTAGAATTTTCATCAAACGTTTCTTTAGTCTCACATGCCTAGTTTTGGATTAGTCAACAACCCTAACCTCTCAGAAAAGGAGTTATAGCAAAAATGGCATACCTTAATGAATTCTAGATTATTCTAGAGAGCGACCTTGTATATAGTTCCCCATGCAAAATATTTGATGAATTGATATGAAACTATTACAAAAAATACTACAGACTGTCCCCTAACCAACACATTTGGTCTCACATAATTTGGATCTGTTATGAAGATTTTATGATGTTTTTACCCGAAACACCTGATTTTGACTAGTTTCAGGACTGGCCACAAACCCTATTTTCCACGGAGCGTAACTCCCAAAATACAACGAGCCACAAGCTGAATTTTTTAGCACAGATACTTGGATATGTTTTGTCACTTGCATAGCAATTTAGTGGTCTGAATAATTATATAAAATTTTTTATAGAGAAAATGGTGAGATGACCTGTAAATAACATACC
>ML808677.1:0-12816 GCA_009831015.1 Picea engelmannii | reverse complement strand
CTTTTCATTCTTGTTCCCAATTCAGACTGTGCCTTTTCCAATGATTTTGGATGAATCATCATTTCCAAAGGAGATTGATCCATCTCTTTCCTTTCGTAATGTAAGAAACTTGTCTCTATCACCTGTCATGTGTTTTGAACATCAACTGTCAACATACCAACCATGTTTCTTTTGTTTAGCTTGTAGAGTGACTGTGCATTCTTCATTTCTATATTGATCTTTCTTTCTTATCTATGTCATTTTCTAAGGTTCTTGTTTGTGACTCTATTGACGTTCTTTAGGAGGGACTGTCATACTGCAATTTTTGGCCATGTGTCCAAAATTGTTACATTTGTAACATTCCACTTCAGTGCTAAAGATTCAAACATGTTGTAGCTTCTTCTCTGTGTTTCACTAGGTCTTCTTGAATAACCCCTTTGTGTATGGCTCTCAAAGTAGTTATTGTTCTTGTTGTTAGCTCTGCAATTTACAACTTTATGTCCAAAATTATTACATGAATAACATAAACCAAAAAATATAGTTTGATACCTGTTAGTTGAAGATCTTATGAAAGGAGGTGCTCTTATGAATCCTTCTTCTTCTTGAGGCCTGTCTATCGGTTGTTGATTCTGAAATCTGAATCTTCTCGATGGAGGAGTGTCCTTGTAATATTACTTGTATATCTTTGTATCCCCTTTGATTGTTTATACATAAATGTTTGTATTTGTTTCTTGCTCTATTGTTTTGGAGCTTGATCCCTTTTCTGTCTGATTGTATCCAAGTTTGGACTTGTCAAGATAAGATTTTTGACTGTTGATAATGTCATGCAAAACTTTTGAGCTATTCTACATATTTTTCTTTTGAATATCCTTTCTTAGTGTGACAATCTCTTCTTCCAGGTTTCCATTGATCTTGTCCTTTCCTTCTAGTTGTTCTTTGAGTGCTTCTTCAATTCTTTTATCTTCTTCTATTTGAACCTTCAATTTTGTGATAATTTGTTCTAGTTCTTGAGTGTCTTTTTTCTTATCTAGTTTTTCTTGTAGTTTCTTGTTTTTCTTCTTTTTTCTTCTAATAACTTCTATGGCACTCATTAATTCTTCTCAAAAGTCAACTTCTGCCTCTTCAATTTCTTCTTCATATTCTTCTTTGGAGTCTTCTTTATCAGAGTCTTCTACTGCCATGAATAGAACTCTCCCTGTTTCACTGTCACTGACTTCATCTTCATCTGATGATGAGATGTCTTCTTTGGTGAAATTTTTTTTCTTGAAAAATTTCTTTGTAGTTCTTTTACCTTTATATGTTTGTCTAGCTTTTGAGTAACCTTCATCATTTCTCTTTTTCTTATGAGGACATTTATTAGTAAAATGACCAATACCATCACAATTAAAACAAATTAAAGGAATCTTACCTCTGTATTTACCATTGGTTCCCTTGTTTAGTCTTTTGATGAAGTTGGCCACTTCTTCATCATCTTCTGAGACGTCTTTGTTGCTGCTATATTCTTCTTCTTCCTTTTTATTTTTCTTTGATCTTTTGGATGCTTTGAAGGATGCTTCTTTTACATCTGGATTTTCCTGTTCAGTTCTCATCTCATATGCTGTGAAGATTCCATGCAGTTCGTCCATGCTTATTGATATTAGATCTGATCTTTTTTCTAGTGCTAATATCTTAGGGTTGAATCTCATAGGAAGAGATCTTAGTACCTTTTGAGCAATTACAGATTCTTCGATTTCTTCTCCCAATCCTGATTGCATTCACTGTTTCATCGACTCGTAAGAAGTAGGATACGGTATCTTCATCTTCCTTCATTTTTAGTTGTTCGAACTAACCTTTGTAAGTTTGAAGCTTTGTTGCTTTGACTTTTGAATCTCCTTCATAAATATTTTGAAGCTTGTCCCAAATCTCTTTAGCAGATTTACAATGTGAAACTTTGGTGAATACCGTATCACTGAGACCATTCAAAAGTGCATTTATGGCTTTGGAATTATTCTCACTGAGTGTCACTGCTTTGTCATTTGTTGGTGGAACTGCTGGTGTTGTGTATCCATCTACAATTGATTGCCAAACTTGAAATCCCTGTGCATGTATATATGTCTTCATGCTTATGCTCCAAAAAACATACTTATGTCCATCAAAATGTGGTATTCCACTTTTATATGAGTTGGTACTCTCCATTATCTACCTTTCATTGGTTAAACTGATTTATGAAGGAACCTACTCTGATACCAATTGTTGGATTATTGAGAGGGGGGGTGAATCAATAATAGCGTAATTATAAATTTTTTTCTTCAAATGTTATATCAATGTACAATTATTATCCAATAACGAGCAGTAAGAAATAATCAATCACAGACATACACAGTACACCAGTGTTTTACGTGGAAACCCAAATCGAGAGAAAACCATAGAATGCTTGTTCTTATATGTCTTGAAGAATTACATTCATTAGAAGCACCAACTTCCTTTGTTTTCCAGCTGCAATTGGAAGGAGGCTCCAACCCCCTAGTTTCTCAGGCTACAACCTGAGGGAAGCTCCAACTCCCCAATTCTCTGGCTATAACCAGAAGGAGGCTACAACCCCCAATGTTCTCCAGATACAACCGGAAGGTGGCTACAACCACCTGTCCTTGCCCTGTTTTTCCACCCTGAAGTAGAAGTAGAATGATGGAACCACTGTCACACTATCATTGTGAGATATACCACTGTAAACCTATACCAATAAATCTGAACCATGCATCAACCATGCATCAACCTGTAACTCAACCTGTAGTCAACCTGTACCATAAGCAAGTGCATCCAACCATGTACCAAGTATGTACCAATCATGTGTCAACTACTCATCAACTATGACTCATCAATATGTACCAACATCATCATCTATACACCTCATGTATGTGCCAACTCATCAACTACTTGTCTCATCCATGTACTCAACATGTACCTCAACCAAAAGCCCTCATGAATTTCATCATCCAAATATGATTTGTAGATCTGTAATAGACTTGGTGTATATGATCACATTCCTGCAAACCTTCCTTAACTTTAAAAATAAGACGCTAGCATTTTCATCAAACTTTTCTTTAGTCTCACATGCCTAGTTTTGGATTAGTCAACAACCCTAACCTGAAGTAATCATAACTTTGAACCTGTAATCTATAAAGATATGAAACTGATACACAATGTTATTCAATGTGTTTTATGAAATTCTCCCAGGTTTCACTACTTGGAACCTCTCAGAAAAGGAGTTATAGCAAAAATGGCATACCTTACTGAATTCTTGCTTATTCTAGAGAGCGACCTTGTAGAGCGTTCCCCACACAAAATATTTGAAGAATTTATATGAAACTATTACAAAGAATAATAAATACTATCCCATAACCAAAAAAATTGGTCTCACTCAATTTGGATCTGTTATGAAAAAGTTATGACGTTTTTACCCGAAACCCCTGATTTTGTCTAGTTTTAGAACTCGCCACAAACCCTATTTTCCATGGAGTGTAACTCCCAAAATACAATGACCCACAAGCTAAATTTTTTACCAAAAATACTTGGATATGTTTTCTCACTTTCATAGAAATTTCATGGTCTGAATCAGTATAGAAAATAAGTTATAGCGAAAAGTGTGAGATGACTTGTAAATAGCATACCTTAGAAAGCACCATCAAAATAATTTATCCTTTCTTGCATTTCGGGCTTCTTTCCTTCACATTCACTCAGAATTCTGTTTTAGATATCCTTGGTTACCTCAAAAACATATAGATATTCAATATTCTCAAGTGTGACTCAAATGAGAGAGCCTTGCCTCTTATTTATACTCTCCAAGTAGCTTCCTTAAAAACATCTTCTAGGTCACTTGGCCCACTTTCCTTATTTTAAGGTTGGGTCCACTTCTAATTTCTCCATTAAATTTATTATTGAAATAATTTATTTTCTATTCACTTTGAATTAGAATACACTCATCACTTCACTTTATTATTTACCTTTTAAAATCTCTTAAACCACTTTGATTACTTTGACCTTTTGGGGCTTCTAGATGACATATGAGGGTCCTCCAACTTCGTAAGGCCATAACTCTCAAAACGTGAGGCGTTATGTAATGTTATACATACCACTAAAAATGGCATGACATGTAATATCCATATAAAATAGTATTATATGAAAATATATCATAACTCATACCATTACCCATCAAACAAACTTGGGTCCATTATCCAAACCTAGGGTCTCCAACTTCTCATGGCCATAACTCTCTAACTGTGAGGAATTATGTGAAGTTCCACATACCACTGGAAATGACATGACAAGCACTATGCATATAGGATAGTTTTCCTAAAAAATTCACTTTCCTTCATCTCATTATTCCACAATTAAGCATAGGTTCTCTTACTCCACAAAGCGTCTTCCTGTGAGGGCTTTCACCATAAGGGGACCACTTTGGAGTTCATTCATATTTACTTCTTATCAACCATGAAAAAACAATAATGAGTCATATTTACAACAAAAAATATTTGGTCCATTACCCAAACCTTTGTGCTATGGGGCTTTCTTCAAGGGTTTACATCAATGACAACCAACCTTAATCAACAGTTCAAAATGTCTTGACACTTCTGTGACCAGTTAAACTTGGTCCCTTTCTTTTGTAATGACGTGATCGGGTAGGCTATCTTGGAAAACCCTTCTATAAATCTACGATAATATATGGTGATTCCCATGAATGACCGGATATCCACTACATCCTTAGGTATCGACCACTCCATGATGGCTCTTATTTTCTCAAGGTCTACGACAATGCCTTCTGCTGAAATAACATGTCCTAGATATTGTATTTTCTTTTGATAAAAGTCACACTTATCAAATCTGGCATACAGTTTGTGTTTCCTGACCATTTTCAAAACTATTCTTATGTGTTCTTCATGTTCTTCCTATGTTTTAGAATAGATTAGAATATCATCAATAAATACTAGTACGAACTTGTCCAAGCACTGACTGAAAATACTGTTCATCGGGCACATAAATGTGGTTGGTGCGTTAGTGAGTCCAAAAGGTATGACTATGAATTCGTAGTTTCCATATCTTGTTCGAAAAATTGTTTTTATTATATCTTCATCCTTTATTCTAACTTGATGATAATCGGATCGTAAGTCCAATTTAGAAAAGATCTTGGCCCCTCCTACTTGATCGAGCAGGTCATTTATCCCAAGTAAGAGGTACTTGTTCTTAATATTCATTTTATTCAATTTTCTATAATCGATACAAAACCTTAGAGTGCCATCTTTCTTTTTCACAAAGAGGACTGGTGCCCCCATTGGTGAAACACTCAGTCTAATATACTCTTTGTCCAACAATTCCTGTAGTTGTATTTTTAATTCTGTTAATTCTGGTATACTCATTCGGTAAGGTTCTTTTGAGATAGGGGATAAACCAGGTAGTAGGTCTATAGAGAAGTCTATTTCCCTTCTAGGAGGTAATTCCAGTATCTCATCCACAAACATGTCTCTGAATTCATGTAGAACAAAAAAATCTTCCAACTTTGGCTTATCTTCCTTTATTAACAGATTCGTAACTTGGATGGCATAAACTTGACATGCCTTTCTCATACATTTCTTCAATTACATCTTTGAAACTTGTCTAACAAATACAGGTTTTGGTATACCTTGTGTTTTTCTAGTAGTGCCATAATCGTCTTAATATTTAAGTGTCTTTGTATAACAATCTAGTACCACTTTGTTCTCTTCCAACCAATCCATCCTGATAATCATATCATAAGATCCCAGTGGTAGGATGTTCAGATTTGCTTGTGTCTTTTGACCATCTAAGATGAACTCGAAATCAGAAATAAAGTCAACTACTTTCCTTTTAGTTCATGTTGTTAGTTGTACCAGCCATGATTTTGCGTGCTTCAGTTTCTTAATTTTATTTGACTCTACTACTTCAGGAGTAATATAACTTAACGTAGCTCTAGGGTCAATTAAAACATAAATTCGAGTGTTATTGATTTTACCTTCGATTTCTACCGCAGAGGATTGGTGGTCATCTTGCCAATCGTTTATGGATTCATTTATCCAATGCAGGCTTCAGCCCACGTCTCCCACTGTCAAGGCTTCCTACAAAATATGAACAACAATTATGTTTGCTGAACTTAAACGTGGACAGTTCCTCCCTAGGTGAGTTTCTCCACATTCCCAACACTTTAATGGTTTGCAGGGGCTGTCCCCAAACATCTTTGTTCTCAGATTTACTGGTTTACCGGTGCCTTGCGTATTCAGATGGTTGGAGTGAAAATCTCTTCTTGGAAAGTTTTCTGCTGCATTCTGATACAACATTGGTTCGTATCCCTTCTTTCGATGGTTCATTCGATCTTGTTTTTTATCCTTCCAGGCTTTGGGAAACTTTGCCCATTGTTTATATTGATTGTAGCACATTCGTGCTTTCCTGAATACTTCACTCAAGGATTTGTTGCTGTCAAACTCAATTTTTTCCCTGTAGGATTGTGGTAAACAGTTTAAGAATCGTTGGATTTTTACCTTATCTTCTTGGATGTAAGGCATAAACCTTAGTAGTTCTAGGAATTTATTGATGAGGTCCTCCATTGTCATCTGTCCAAGTCTTAAATCATAAAATTCCTTTGCTTTCCTTTCATAGTAGCTTTCATATATGTATTGTTTCTTGAAATACTTCTTAAAGTCAGAACATTCTGTCTATTTTTCGTTTAGTCCCTTGGCCAATTTCAAGTCTTGCCACCAAATGTTGGCCTTCCCTTTCAGATTGTATATGGCCATTCTGACCTTCATAATGTTGGAATGGTTATATATCTGGAAGTATGTTTTGATGTCCAGTAACCATGCCTTAGCCTCTTCTCCTATTCTAGATTCTCCATCAATGGTAGTTGGTTTAATTTTCTTGAATTATCCTTCAAGGTGGTGTACTTGTTTTCTCTTTCTGTCTATTTTTGTTTTGTCCTCTGTTGAAGGTGTCCCTTCAAACAAACTGTCTCCCTTTTTGTTTCAGGTCCAGAGTTCTTGGAATCTCTCTTGCTAAATTCTTCATCGTTATTATCATCTTTTGGACTTTTCTTTGTCACTATACTATGCAACAGGACTTCATTTATTTCCTGTTGTTCCTGTTGAGCTTTCTTCAAGTTTTATTGTCGGCTTTGAAAACCTGCAGTTCAACGATGATATTCCTCATTGTTTCCAGAACTTAATTAGGTGAGATTTTGTCACTATTCTATCTATTATTTTCAAGAAGTCTCTATTCAAGATTCCCATTGATTCTGATTTCCCCCTCATCCTATGTTGCCATGATTAACACAAAACATAAAAGGTTTTATGTTTGTAACAATAAAGGTTTATTAGTTTTTTCATCAGTAACATATATGATAATAAATTAATGTGGCCCTGGTCAAGGCCCAATGTTTTAAAATTTACTCTGATACCATATGTAATACACCTCTATTTTGACATAAAAAAAAATTTGTTTCATTTGATCAAATTGAATGTCCCTTTTGATTTTAGAGGTATAATCCCTCTGTCGTATGATGAAAATTAGACTAATTAAAAACTTAAACAGAGTAACCTTCCAAAAGTGCTTTCCTTCCTCCAACACGTATCTTACTATTGTTATTTAACTGATGTATAGATATCTAAGAGTACACCTAGGATGTGCAGTCCCAAGTCTCCTTCAATCTATGAATTTCCTATGTTGGTGCGCGATGTTGTATTTATCCTTAACTAAACATCATCAACACAAGGAAAATACAATAGTCTAACGAGGGAAGAACCAGTTAACACTAAACTCGACATGACTTGGCCACTTCTCGAAAAGACTATCATTAAACTCGCCCTTCTAGTAGTTAGGAGTGGAGTGTGAATGTCAGAGGTAATTTAAGGTCCCTACCCTACATTTAATGAAGGGTCCTGAGTGTAACGGTTATGATGGTTCTTCCCTCAAACCTCCCACCCTTCTTGCCATGCCAAGTGCGCTCTAGCACATGGCTTAATTCAACCCCGTATCTTAAGCATTTACACTGAAAGCGCCTCCTTCTCTTAGGGTTAGGTGAATCATTTCTCGTCATTGTGGGCACTCCAAAAACGACTATGTGTAATTTTTCTCTGGAGTGGAAGGAAATTTTTTTCTGAGGGAAATGTTACTCAATGACCAAAAGACAAGGGTTATCTCCCTGGTAAGTTCTCTCACTGGATATATTTTTTTTTTGCAGTAGCACGGGGTCTATGGAGGCTTATTACATTGGAGGTCATTGTATCCTATAGCTTGCTTCATTGTAGAGTTTACATATATTTCCATTTATCGTTGGTGCCTAAGATACTTCAAGATTGAATTTTATACTAAAACCCTTCCTTTGTTTTCTATGGATTTTTATACCCTTTTGTTTGTTTCCAACTGGGCACTCTTGGAAGTCATGGCATCCCAACTCTGCGTTCAACTATCAGATGGTTTTTCTAGTTAGATTCCTGAGAGAACAACAACTTAGAGTTTTTCAATGATTCTTACAGTTGATATTTTCTTCTCGTTCTTACCCTGTGGTTGCACGTCGAGGTCCATTATCGAAAGCTTAAGTAGTTATTTACCAGAAACAACTCTATGTGTACACTCTACACTGCCTCTTGTTCTTTATCTTTGTGACCAGATGAACCCACTCGTCTATACTCTCCCTCTGACTCTTAACTAGCCATCACACAAGAAGTTAGAATATGTTCTGGTATAAATAAATCCATTCAAAGTGTTCTCGTATAAGCCCTAGGAAGCGACCTTACAGTATTTTAACTCCTTGAAAGGCTACATCTGTGTATATCCTGAAAGGACTATAGTCTATGTAATTCCTTCACTGAATGATACTCAAATCCAGGTTTACTTATTTTAATAGTGTTATAGGTGAAATGCGACCTCTCGAGTCTGGATATGTAATCTTTGTATATACTGTGGTATTGCATTTCAAACCATGTAATGTGGAACAGTTTCTACAGTTAAAAAAAAATAGTACCTGTTCAGTTTGTAAGGATTAACACGAGTCATCGTACCTCACAACTTGGGTTTTTTACATGTTAAAGAAAGACTAGCCCTATCGTTTAATTCGTTTTATTTAATTTCATTGATTGCTAAAGGTTTTCCCTCTTGTAAGTGTTTCTTCTTCAAGATTGGGTATAACACACTAATGGTGGCCTTGTTGATGTGAGGTAATCACCAGGGAATTCCTGCGCCATCCTCCCTCGGCCCGAGCATATTTCCGGCTATCAAACGAAAAGACACAGAGAGAAAAACAAGACAATATGCCGAAATATGAATCTCTCTGTGGAAGATATTGTGTAATAATTAGCTATTAGCCTATTGGTAATTTTCATTATCTTTCTTCATATAACACGTTACTAATTACAGGGTATGGTTTTTATTCAGGGTTTCATTCAACACAAAATCCGAATACCCGCTCCTGCCTTCCGATGAAAAAGGTAATCGGGTTCTGAGCCCATCACCCCTACGACTCCACCCTACAGGTTCTAGAAGCATAAAGGAGATCTTTGTTCTGTTACACTTCTCTTATAATAAATAAGTACATTATTCTTGTACCAAATTATTGTATTGGTTGAGTAAGGGTTCAAGCCTATTTTTTCTTTGTCTTATATTGAAATTCGGTATTTGACAAAGGGACATAGTCTGTGCCAGTTTTGGACTTGTACAAATTAATATATAATGGGTTAAAAACCGAACTTCGTTTTCGATTATCCAATATCATCACCTCTATGTAAGGTCTCAATATCCATTTTCTTAAGAAGTACTAAAGTCAATATGTATTGCGATTGTTCGGCTATGAAATAAATATTTAAAAGATCATCGTATTCCTATTTCCTAAATTCGTCATTTTTCTTTCTTTTTCCAAACTATTTCTATAATTTCGATCTCGATTTGTTTAATGTGATACTATCTAAATTCTAGAATTCCTAAATATTTCATCGCTTTCATTAAAACTTCCCTACATATTAGTATAGTAGTATGTAACAGATATTTTACGAATGTGCTGGTGCAAATTCGCATCTCTTGGATTCAATCACCCCTATGGTAATTTATAACTATATGTATGTAGAATTGTTAATTTACTACGTAATTATTCGGGATTTCATCCCAACTTCAAGACATAAGGCTGTATGTAAACGCATGAGTATAAATAATTACAATGCTTAGATATGTACATGTATATAACTACAAACATATAAATAACTTATTGTTCCTGTCGGGAAATGACTATGTGCCTAGAAAATGGATGCAGATATAAAATTTTCGATTTTTCTTTCAAAGGAAACAACTCTTTGCACATATTCATAGACAATCTACTATACAGGAAATAATTTCTTTATTTCAAGTACAATACATAACTGGTAGAGGTTCTCATTACCGGTTGAAAAATGTTCTTTAATACATATGAAAATATCCATAGTTAGATTTCATACTTAACCAGGATGTAATTATAGTTTTGATTGATACCTACAGTTAAACCTATAAGGTCTGTCCTACAATTCAACCCATTTTCGACAGAACCATTTTCTTGTATAAGTTCTTTTATTCACCCAAAATTATAATACTGTATTCTATCAAACAATAATTCTATTAACATTGAACAAAGTAGGGGTAATTAGAAATATCTGAATAAAGTTTCTGAAACGACAAATGGAACAACCACGTTCCTCCCAACCATAGAACAAGGCAGAAAAATCACTTGCCCGATTCACCCCCTAGCCTGACCATGAATCGATGAGGGCAAACTTGGAATCTCCTCCTCAGCAATGTCTTTTCATTTTCAGCAGACTCCTCTTTCCTCACACTAAATCAATAGTGTTCATAACAGCAAGAAAACTCGTAGTCTCCTTTCCCCGCATACTAGGTAGCGTCCTGCCTCCTCACATATGCTATTTATCAATCAAATATTTTCTGCCTAGGTCTTTTTCCCTCCCTTGGAAATCTTCGCAGCTTTCTAAATCCCTAATTTTCAGGGGCTGTCAATGGCCAAATCGTTGATTTTCCACTTGTAACAATCAACCCAGAGGTAGTTCCAACATGTTCCCCACTCATGGATTCATGGTCAGTTAAATTTAACATGCTTGTCCCATTTGTCCTCCTGGAATAAATAAAATAATATTTTGTTTAGATACAAGTGTCATAGTCAAATAGTTAGTCATGTTAGATCAGGTCTCTACCCAACATTCATAATAATTAATTAAAATTTATCAAATTCGAAATTTACAATTTCCATAAATGGCAAAATGTTTCCAAATTTGAATTTACTAAAAATGGGATAGTTTTCCAACAATTTTTTTAAATTTCAAAAATACTTTATTCTGGGGGATGTCACACCTTCGTTGTTGCGTTGAGCTGAGTAACATACCAAACCTAAAGGGGAGGAGGATCCCAAGACTCCATGATGGGTACCCTCACAAACACAGGATCCCATCATTAGTGATAAGAACTAAATCAATATATATAGAACACAGTTCAGGAAACGAATATACAATTTTTCCCTTACAGTGAAGGACATGAGTCACATAATGAGATTGGGCCAAGATTTGTTTCTAATTTCAAATATTGAAATTGGAATCCATAGAAAAATTAACACTACCAAAATCTATCCAATGCCATCTGAGAATTAATGTAGTTAAGGAAGATAAACTCTAGGGAGCAACACTGTGTCAAAACACCAGACTCGTATGACCATTGTAATATGCTCAGACTTTAAGTAAATGGGCACAAATAGCTTGAACTTGAATGTTTTTAGAATACATGGTAGGGTACAAATATATTTTTTTATCTAGGGTTACGCCGAATGTTACGATCGAAAAAAAATCAATTAAGAAATTTTAGTCATAAGAATTCATTGGTTGTTTGGAAAAAAGGGAACCGAAATCAAACCCAAGAACAAGAACTCAACCAAGGTTGGAAACATTATTCGAATATTGCCAATGAGATTTTGGTGTCATAAAATAAGAATAACATACAAGAAAAACACAAATCCCTAACCTAATACAGACTTCTGGTCCATAGTCCCGGTGAAGCATAGCATGTGATAGAATAGAGAGAATCAATGAATGTAGGCAATGACTAATAAACGACTTACAAACAGAACATTATCTGTGTGAATTCATTGGGAGGAAATACAAAAAACAGGAGGTTGGGAAACCTTGTTGAGCGGATGAGTAGAACATATAACAATAGAAGATTCACTTACTAGTAAGAAGAACAGTCCTAGGAGGCACTCCAATGTCACCATTCTCTCCATGATGAATGAATGCCAAGGAAACAAAGAGAAAATGCATAGCCCAACTTCAGAACAACTTTCTCAAAAATAACAGGCGAATAGCTACTGTAACCCTAAAGCACGAACCCCACGCATAGTGAATGTTGAGGGTGTTAACACTCCAGGAAACTACTTATGGTTGTAAGCTAAGTATGCCTGGTAACTTAAGAATTGAATACTTTTCAGTAGGTGGATCAATGGGGTACTAAGATAGCACAATGGAGAGATTACTTATCAGAATAGCTTAATGAACCAGTGCTTTTAGAGACTGTAAATCAGATGCCAAATAACAGAAAAGGTATGAAGAATATCGCTTAGACAACCAAATACATTGGAATGTAGGGTTTTAATAACCAAATACACAAATAATGCAGGGTCACACTAAACGATGAGAATTTCCTCCATTCAAATCATGAGCATAAGCTGAACTAATTTAAACAGAGTACAGAATAAAGATGGATGAAAAATCTGATTACAGTAGCAAAAGGAAACTGTGATTTTGTATTAAGATGAGTAATCAAAGCATAGACTAAATTTCT
>ML808676.1:135400-158054 GCA_009831015.1 Picea engelmannii | reverse complement strand
ACAACCTCATGAAAATATAATAGCATAGCATACAACAACATGACAACGTCACAATAGTGCATACGACAACCTCACAACCTTACAATAACATCACAACCTTATAGCATACCTTGAGAATAAGAAGGACCTTAAGAGAATCCCTTAGAATTATATTTCACACCAGAAAGACACCCCAACACCTTGAGTGCACCTCAGACTTGATCTTTTCATAGGTTGCACTAAAAATGAAAAATCTTATCCTGCATTTACAGTATTTATGTCCCCCAAAATTAGTTGAGACGGCCTCAATTTTGTGGTTGGGTTGTCGAATTGAAAAACTCATATCTCCTCATTCCTAGGGAGTTAGAAGGATTTCGGTATACCATTGGAAATGTTTTAGAATAATATTTCCAACCATGTAACTTTTGATCCCATTTGATTTAATTGTTTTTGGTAAAAATTCCCTCAAATATAGGGTATCCAAATTGACCAAATATAATACTTTCAATAATATCCATCTCACAATATTTATCTTGGACATATATTGGGTTTTAATAGTTATCTTGGAAATATTGTAGCCTCCCTCAAGGATCCACTTATGTACAAATCAAATTGGGAATGAGGAAAACAACCACATGTTATCTCATCATGTGAGGGCCATGCTTAAAAGCTACGTCATAAGGGGACCACTTTGGAGTTATATATACTTATTCCAATGATCCTTCAGGGATGTTCAAGGATTATTCAAGTGGAAACATAATCATCAATTTCAGGGGCTTCTGGGCTTTTATTTAGGCATTTTTATAAGGTTGGCATTAATGAAAACCCATTTTATTCCACTTATGAATGTGGGATAGATTTATTTACACAAAAAGTGAACATTAACATATTCTAAAGTCATAAAGTCACTTCATTACATAGTAAGTCTTATATCTCTAATGATATCCCCAAGACAATATATTCTTCAAACTTCTAGGAGTATGTAATTGTTCCATCATGGTTTCCTGACTTTTCCCAACTGATTGGGTTTCTCGAGTTTTTTCAGTTGTTTGGGTTTCTTTAGTTTTCCCAACTGATTCAGGTTGTTGTAAGATTTGTTCCTTTGTAGAGGAATTGTCCTTGTTGGCACAGGGGCAGACCCAGGGTTCAAATCTACAACAATGCACCAACAAAGCCCTAACTACTAGCCCTTTTGGAAACACATGTGAAGCAGATGAAGTCTCGCCTGAGGTAGAGGTAGGGGTGGTTATAGGACTCAAGTGTCTGCAACCTTAGCTAGGACACAGATCTGTGATTATAATACTTAACAGAGCACTTAGAATCAATAGTTCATCAATATTCAACCAATAACTACCGTGCAGATAGAATAGAGCATCACATCATTCACATTAATCTAATGTAATTAATAACTTAGCACAAACAGATGAATCCGATCTAGCAGAAGCAAGCACTAAGCACATTCATAGAAGTTAGATCTAACATTCATATCACAAAGCATAAGCATATCTATCTATCTATATCAAATCACTTATATAGAGAGTCATAAACACATTAAGATAAGCCCAAATCATAACAACATAGAATTTATGTGGTTCACCCCCACCCTGGGGCTACGTGCACCGACTATTCTTCTTTATTGTCTTCAGTCAATAGGTTACAAGAACAGAGCCTCAAAATCCTTACTCCGCACAGGACATAAGATCTGTGCAGCTTGCTATATCCTTCTTCCTTGCATTCTAACACTAAGCCTTCCACAGTCTTGCTACAATGACTTGCACTAAACTCTGCAAGTTTCACATAGTATGCACAAAGCCTTACAAGTCCTGATCACACTGAGCCAAATATTGGCACTTAGTCTACTTTCCTACTAACATCACATAGATGCACCACTAATTCTATCTAGCCTAAGAAAATATTTATATATTACAAAATAGGCCTAAACATGGGTAAACCCATGGGCCGACATCCCATTCCTGTTACATATTCCCACATCCCAAAAAGGACCCAAAAAGGGGTCGAGATCCCATGATATTTGCTTTGTATTGCACTCTTCCTTTGATAGGATGTCGAAGTCCAAAATAGGTCAGTATGACAAAGAATCTCCCAAAGCTTGGTCAAGGGCCAATAGGCCCCTAACACTCACCTGTGACTCATCCTGAGTCACTCTAGTCTGACTAGTTTTGCCTCGAACGCCTCGAGCTTGGATCAAGCTGCTTCGACTTGTTGCTGTGCTACGACCTCTTTCTCCATGAACTCCTGGATTATGACGTCATTCACTGTCCCTTCTAAACGCTGTTATGTTGCATTAACAACCCGCTCTAGCTCTGATCCTTGACTCTCGACCTCTGTGAACAACTGATATACCTTATCTTGCATAGGTTGGATCTGTTGAGTTACTTCCATCACTTTGATTTGAATCATATGGATCTATTGTTGGATGGTTCACTTCTCTTGAGATCGCTTCATTATTCCTACAACTGACATGGCCTTCAGCTGGGCCTACAGTATCTCTATGTGCTACTTTGATTCTTAGAGTTGCGACTCCAGTGAGTGTAATTCCATATTCTCAGTGAGCTTCTCATATGTTTGGGAACTTTGGTTACTCATCTGCTTGCACTCTCCAGTAAGAGCCTTTAGTCTCTCAACTGTGCTCTTGGCGATTTCTTCCCTTTGGTATCTTACATCTTGAGTGGTCTCAGGTACTGCGCGTAGCTCCAAATATGCTATGCATTGTTATAGCTGCTGAATCACTTGTTCAAGTTGTACTATTTATTGTGGAATTCTCTCTTCAGACTTTACTTCTACAACTGTCATAGAGAAAATCACTTTGTTGACCATTTATTTTACTTCGAGTTTCTCTGTGAGAAACTGTTCCTTTTCTTTTTGCAGTTGGGATTTTTCTTCGTCAAACTTTTCCTGGAGAGAAAGCTTCTTCCGTTCCGCAGTACTGTGTTTCTCTTCAAGGACTCATTATACTTGTGTCAAATCCTGGGAGGCTCGCACTATTTCTTCTTGTGCTCATCAAAGGTGAGCTTCGACTGTCTCAGTGATTCGGTGGAGTTAAGTTGGCTCATCTCCCAGTTTTGGTGTTTCTACTGACAGAGACGCAGTGGGGACTGAGCGGCTGGACTGTAGTGCTTGCTTCACTCCTTGGACATCAATATCAATTCTATTGTACATCACTTCCTTCTTAGCCTCTTGTTTTTCTGCTATCTCCAGCAAAGCATTATTCAGGGCCTCTATAATGAAATCGAAGTCATCTGAGGTGAGGAAAGTCTGCATTTTTTTCATAGAAGCTTTTGATTTCTTCCAGGAGGAAGGCTTCAGGGAGGAAACCTTCCATTTCTTTGAGGGGTCCTCCTCATATCTAGGCGATGTAACCTCACATTTCTTCTTTTCAGCTTCAACGCCATCTATATCTTCACCATCACCTCCTTACTCTGGTGAGATGGAAGCAGTCTTCGTAGAGGCACTGTCTAAATCCTGAACCTCTTCAGTTTTCTTCGTCCTGTTAGGTCCGAGTGTATCCTGCGTAGTTTCTGGACTGTCTATATCGGATATCTCCATAGAGTCTACTGGAATGAGGAGGTCCACCGACCAGTCCTTGGTGATCTCCTCCAAGTCCTCCTCTGTTAGCTTGTAGTATGACTGAAGTTGTTTCTTGTGCTCATCAGCATTAACTGTGATGTAAATGAAATGGCAGTCCACGCTAAACTTCATCAATGGCCTGAACCTATGTAAAGTATGCATGAACTACAACATTAGACCGCCACTTTTTATTCATGTCGCTTGAACACCATAGTGTGATGGACTTCACAGCCAATGGTTCAAAGGGATCGATGTCTAGGAAGGTCGCGCTTTCTGGCATCTCCCATGCAATGAAAGTGATCAGGATCAATAGCCAGCTGAAGTGGAATTCATACCCTTGATATTGCACTTCTTTGCAGTCAATTTCTAATTGGTTTACCAGGTACTTCGCCCAATTCATTTGTAGGCTCTCCACGCACTTCCCTGCGAGGTCGACTACAAAACCAATCACTTGGGTGGGTCTATTCTTGCGTACTAACTTCCCTACAATCATCTGACAAGCGAGGTGCACTGCGCCACTCTGGATAGAATCTACCTTGTAGCCTCGTGTTCCTTTCTTGACATCTCCATAAGTGTCTTTGATCCTTTGGGCAAGAGTGCGGTCCATGGCTTTTCCAGGATAGAAATCATGTGGGTCTGGTCCTTGCATACTAAGCCTAGTGATTTGATTTATCAACGTCAGATCCACTGTTATGCAACAATTTAACCATATATAACCTCCATGGTAAAAGGAAAATAGCAATTTGACACATGCATTCACCTCCTGGTGTCATCCGAAATGCAGAATCTTCATAATGTTCAGCAAGGTGGACTGCGCGAGGTTGTGGGTGCATGTCTGAGGGACGATCTTCAAATTCTTCCCTTTAGTTTTAGTCAAGTACTTATGTGGGGATAACATATTGTAGACTTTGTGATATCCCAGGTTGAAGTCACTAAACTTCAACCCTGGGATCTTATCTTGGTCTGCTTGTACCACGTGTATCCCCCTCGGGAGGTACACAGTGACCAAGGCATACTCAAAATATCTAGGTACACTGTCATGGGTTACAACACCGCTCATAGGTGGTATATAGGTGGGTAATATTCTCAAGATCATCTTAGCATTTGCGAGGTCATCCCTGTGCTTGGTTCGCTTCTCATCGGATGGCCGAGATGGTATGGCTCGAGAAATGGATGGATAAGCTGGAATTCCTCTCATGGATGATGATTGTATACCTGTAGACATCGACATGACTCTTTCAACCATCAGGTCGATCAAAACTTCCTCAACAACTCTTTCTGCAGTGCTTAACTTGTCTGACATACACACTCGGGGTTAACAATCTTAGGTGTGGGGGGATAGCTTAGACATAGTAACGAGAGAGAGAGAGTAGAAGCATGATGATCACGGTATAAACTCAACGTAGTCCGCGGGCTCAAATTCTCAATTAGAAAAAGTGTTCTTGGTGCGTGGCACGGTGGGATAAATAGGTAACTCGACACGGGTCGCTTGCAACGGGTATGAGGTCTTCATTAAATCAGTTTTGTCAGTTATGGTGTAGTCTCAATAGTTGGATGGCGATATGGCTGGCCATAAATGGATTTCTATTCATTTAGAGAATTGATCTAATAGTTATAACATTCCCCAATGGCTATATTGCTTCATCATGGTGAAGTTCCATGTGTCGCTATTTTGATATCCCGATGAAGCTCCAATTCTACAAATTTTCTTTCTATGAGGTTTCCTCTGGAACTTTTTGTAACTTTTCAATCTTATCCCTCTTCTTACTTATATTTCTAGCCTTCTTTCTAGTGAGATTCATCTCAGTATGCATTTTTCCATTCTGATTCTTATCTTCTCTTAACATAGTTACTTCACGTTGTTGAAATTCTTTCCTAAGATTTGAAGGTGATACTTCTTCTTTGTCTGGGATAAGTACGTTAGTATTCTATTGGTCTTCTAATGTCCTTGTCACTTCGACATCTGGGCCTCTAGTGTTAAATAGCTTCGATCTGTTCTCCTATTCTGCAATCAAGTGTGCGATCCTTCTAGTCTTCTGTTCCAAAACTTCTTCTTCTTCCTTTCGTTTGGCTTGATCTCTATCAATCCAAGGTTTTCCTAGTAACATGATAGACGGGGTGTTGTCTTCAATAAATTTAATAATAATGAAATCTTATTCTATCGAAGTTCCATTAACTTTATAGGTATGCAGGCGAGCTTCCCACATAAGTTTATCAACTTTCCTCTAAATAGTCCTATTCCTCCTAATAAGGGGATCATAGCAGGATTCCCTATGGCTTCCCAGGTTCTTTCTGTCATGATATTCACCCATGTTTCTTCATCCAAAACATAGTCAATGTCGAAGTCTCCTATTCTTACTTCAATGCATTCTTTTTCTTGAAGATATCTGATAGTCTAACATGTCGATGGTCATTCAGGGTTTCATTTATTTACAACAATACTTTCTTTGATTCTTCCTGGGATCCTGCCTTTTTTGGATCTGCCTTAGGGTTTTCTTTATTCAAATTCATTTCTTCCATCTTAGCAATCATTCTAGGGAAATCCAACACTTCATGGTCCATAACTTTACAACAAAGACAACTATTTCTTTTCCCAGGGCATTCCTTAGAAAGATGTCTCGGTCTTCTGCAACTATAATAGAGGGTTAATCCTCTCTTTATTTTAAATGATCCCTAGCCTTTCCAATACTGTGCACTAGGATCATGGTAGCTAACCTGCAAAAAATTATTTCTAGGATCCTGCATCCATTTCTTAGTCCAAACATTCTTTCTATGCATAGGTATAACATATCTTTCACTATTCTTATCAGATCTACTCATAGAAAGATGTTTTTCATCTATTAGTGCCCTAGTTTTCAAGCTAGGACATAACCTATCAAACATACCAAGATCCATACTTTAGAAACAAAAATTTTCATGTATCTTACTTCTACAGAGGACAAAGCTTTCAGATCTAAAAATTTTCACTATTCTTACCTCTATCAAAGCACAGAGCTTGCAAATATTACCTCTTTTAATCATAAATTATCACTTTACCTTTCTTAGAGCACAAAATCTTCCATATCTTTCTTCTCTCCTTTAGATCCGACTTCTTTTCTTCAGATCGAGATTCTTCATTTTAGCACAGAGCTTTATATGTCAAGTAGAATATTGTGCAATAGAGCGACAGATCTATGCACATAGATTTCACAACTTTTAGATGAATCTTTGCACATAGATTCTTCTTTCTTAGTTCCCATTAATCACAGCTTTAGGTCCCGACAATAGAACCATTTTTTTGCACAGGGGCAGACCCAGGGTTCAACGCTACAACAACGCACCAAAAAAACCCTAACTATCGGCCCTTTCAACAACACCTGCGAATTAGATGAAGTATCACCCGAGGTAGAGGAAGGGGTGGTTACAAGACTCAAGTGTCTACAAACTTAGCCGGGACATAAATCTGTGATTATAATACTTAACATATCACTTAGCATCAATAGTTCATCAATATTCAACCAATAAATATTGTGCAGATAGAACAAAGCATCGCATCATTCACACTAATATAATGTAATTAAGAACTTAGCACAAACAAATGGATCAGATCTAGCAGAAGCAAGCACTAAGCACATTCATAGAAGTCAGATCTAACATTCATAGCAAAAAGAATAAGCAGATCTATCTATCGATATCAAAGCACTTAGCTAGAGAGTCATAAACACATTAAGATAAGCACAAAGCATAACAAAACAAAATTTACGTGGTTCACCCCCACCCTAGGGCTACGTCCACCAACTCTTCTTCTTTATTGTCTTTAGTCAATCGGTTACAAGAACAGAGCCTCAAAATCCTTACTCTGCACAGGACAAAAGATCTGCACAACTTGCTATATCCTTCTTCCTTGTGTTCCAACACTAAGCCTTCCACAGTCTTGCTTCAATGACTTACACTTAACTCTACAAGTTTCACACAGTATGGAAAAAGCCTTACAAGTCCTGATCACATAGATCCAAATCTTGGCACTTAGTATACTTTCCTACTAACATCACATAGATGCACCACTACTTCTATCTAGCCTAAGCACCTATTTAGATATTACAAAATAGGCCTAAACATGGGTAAACCCATGGGTCAATATTCCATTCCCGTTACATATTCCCACATCCCAAAAAGGACTGAAAATGGACCGAGATCCCACGATATCTTCTACGTCTTGCTTTCAAAGTCCAAAATAGGTCAACATGACCAAGAATATCCCAAATCTTGGTCAAGGGCCAACAATCCTCTTTTTCCTACTGCTTCAATGTTGTATCTTCAGTGTATTCAGTATCTTGAACTTTCCCAATTGATTGGGTTTGTTGGGTATCTTGAGGCTTTGGATCTTATTTGGAGTATTTAGGATTGTTGATCCCTTCAATGGTCATGACGCTATGATCCTTATCTCAACCATCAAATTATCATGTAGTAATTTTCTCCCTTGGTTATGGAAGGTTGTGAATATTGAGGAAAGAAGTGCGAACTGCGAACTATGCGGAAGACAAGTTGACTAAGATTGGGTCGAAGTGGCCAAAAGAGAAGAAAATAAGGATAAAAGTAAGAGAAAGAAATTCATTGTACAGGAAGATTGAGGAAGACATATCAACAAGGAATATGTATCATGGACAACTCAACAAGAGGAAAAATCCACCAATGGATGCTTTGGAGCACCTCACAGGAAAGAAGGAAAGACAGGTTGGTGAAGCCCTCAAAACATGGGTCAAGTTGACATAGGGTTTTAGACATCTAGGATTTTGGTATTTAGGGTTTTGACATCTAGGTTTCAGCCTAAGGTTGTCTGATATTCATTGTTATGTATAAATAAATGTCACGAGGACCTGAGATGGGTTCAATTATGTTATGATGAGTGATTGTTGTTATTGTTGAGAGAGAAGTATTATGTGGTGAGGGAAGTCTGTGTTGTAATATCTTCAACTGAGTGCGAAGATCAACCCTCCAGCTGGGTGCACAAGGAGGGGAGCGAAGAAGATAAAGAAAGAGATATTTGCAAGCTAAGAGTGCAAATAGAACTATATGATTTCACCTAATATATTATAAAGCACAGTTTTGTGGATGTAGCCCTAGAGAGAGGGTGAACCACGTATATCTTGTTGTTGTGTGTGATTGATGCTATGTTCTTTTCCCTTTTGATTTATCTGTTATTGCATCATTGTATTAGATGAAAGATATAACTGTGTGAAGTAGGCTTAAGGATGAAAAGGAATAACTAGATCTATGTGTATGAGTTTCCCTGGATCCACTTTTCATTTCCTCTGGTTGTAGACACCTGTGTCCTGCAACCCCTTATCGCTACTTCGGGTGAGACTGCATCTTCTTCACAAGTGTTGCCGAAAGGGCCAGTAGTTAGGGTTTGTTGGTGTGCTGTTAGAGCATAACCTTGGGTCTGCCCCTGTGCCAACAAATGGTTCCATTGTCCGAACCATGATCTTCTTGAGGGAATGTCAAGGTGGTTTCCATCGAAGACATAGATTCAAAAGTGGATAGAAGAATGAGAGAAGGACTTCGTTGAAGCTCAGAATAAGAAACCTAATATTACTACAGAGGATTGGTTGGGAAAGTATATCTTTACTGATATACACAAGATTTTCTTTGGAGGAATTCATCAGGAGCTATACGAGTGGCTAGCTAGATTAGCAGATACCCAGTTCGAAATCAGACTCAAAACACTTGTGGTTTGGACATCGATGCTGATCAAGAAGATCAAGAGAGTGGATAATGTGATGTCAAGAGTGGTCAATCACTGGTTTGATAGTACCATTGGAGGGTACATTACTGAGTTTTTCTATTGATAGAGTAGAATCATATAGCCAAGCAGAGAGATATTTCTTTAAGGGATCGAGAGGAAATTTTTTACAATTCTTGAACTTTAAGATCAATATGCTATTGAATGAGAAGAACATMTTGAAGATACAATAGTGTGTCATATTGAAAAAKCTAATCTTCAAGAATTTAGATGGMGAAAAYGACACAGAGGTCAGACACATGCGYAGTGGGAGAGCATTCAGAGAAATTCCTATGGTGAACTTGTTTGAGTAGAATCATGAACCACCAACACAGGAAGAAGGGTTCTATAGTGGAGAAGAAGAAGAGTTACTGAACGAGGAACATTCAGATTCCTCTAGGGAAGAAAAAGGGAAGATTGAAGAACCTCTCCGAGAAGAGTCAAAAACTTCAAGAACTTCACAAACTGTTGAAGTAAGTACTATTATGCCTCATGTTGTTTTAGCAACATTAAGTAACAAAAGTAACCTAAGTTATCAGAGCACTTAGAGCATTGTTACTAGCATTTCAGTACATACTCAGTCAGGAACCCTAGGAATATCTATGGCATATGATATGAGGTTACCCATATTTAGGGGAGATGGATCTGAAGATCCTGATCAACATTGGTTCTTATGCGAATCTGTGTTGAGTATTAAGAATGTCACTACCGAAGTTGTTAAGAGATATCAGTTTAGTACTACCTTGAGATACCACGCACTGAGCTGGTACATGAAGTTCATCCAAGGAGTTGCATAGCCAAAACCGTTGAACGTGATCAAGACTGCGTTGATTATAGAATTCAAGAAACCCAAGTCAGAGTCACAGTGCATTACAGAGCTGAAAGAAATCAAGCATAAATTAGATGAACCTGTTTGGGATTTTGATCAGAGGTTTAAGACCTTGACAAGTCATTTGAGTTTTCATATTCCAAACAAACAGAATAAAGAGTGGTTCATTGCTGCCCTCTTACCACACATCAGAGTATCTATGATGCAATAGAATATCGCTTCGCAAGCTAAGGCGCTGGAGATCACCATGAAACTAGAATCAACCCCTATGGGAGAGTCCAACTCATGTATGAGTCAAATTTTAAGTCAGCTAACTAGCTTATTACTGCAGGTCAAAGATATGAAAAAGGATAAGGGAAAATATAAAAGAGAATATATTTGGTGTATTATATGCAAATCAAAGGGCCATGACAAGGAGCATTGTCCTTTATTTCATGAGTACTTGTCTTCAGGAGCTCTGATCCCTTTGAAGCAGGTTACTCTACCTTGGTGTGAAGTATGTAGAAATAAACATCTCCCTGGAGAATGTTATTACATGCAAAAATATGTTCAGATACTTACCAACCTTTACTGCACATTCTATAAATCTATGGAGCATGGTGAAAAAGATTGTAGGGCTTATGACCTCTTGCATGAAATATCAAGAGACATATAGAATTCAAGGTGAAGTACAAGAGGAAGGAAACATTACGTAGTTTAACTCCCCAGGAAGGGGAAACTTCAACCCTGGTGGTGGATTTAGAGGAAGAGGATGAGGAGGAGGCATGGGCCGAGGTTGAGGTTGTATCATTTGTTATAAATGCGGATAGCCAGGTCATTTGGAAAGGGACTATCAAAACCCTTCTACCACTTGCAGTTACTGCAACTCATTTGAACATGTCATAGAAGATTGTTTTGCATTGTTAGCCAAACTTCAGGAGAGACGAGGAGGGAACCAATAAGTACAACTAATCTCATAGAACCTCGCGGAGTGGATCCTAGAGTCGTTGTTATCAATCGAGGAGGCGCTGCCATAGGAGAAGAGAGGGTGAATCCAGGGAAGATTACAGAACAATAAGGAGTTAGAAGAGTTGCAGAGAAGAGACAAGAGTTTGATCCAAAGAAGGAGAAACAAACATTTGAGGAAACAAGAAAATAATTTGGAGGAGATCAGGCTTCTTCATCAAAGGCACAACCAGAAGTGAGAGAATATGGAATGCCTCTAGCCTTTGATCATTTTGCTTCGCCCGGAGAAGGAAAAGAGGTAAGCAGGCTTATGGAATTCTTGTGTACTTTCATTAATTTGATTAAGGATGAAAAATCCATACAAGAACTACAAAATTTGATCAAACAGTATGATATAGGAAGGGTATATCCTCTACTGAATAAAGCAGTACATCAACTATCCAGAAAGAGAAGGAAAAATAAGGAACTACACCTTCATTCTCAAATTAGATATTATGATATAGATTATGTGATCCTCGAATTAGGGTCGGAAGTTAATGTTATGACGAAGCAGACCTGGGCATTGATGGGAAAACCTAAGTTTTTCTATTCCCCTATCATTCTTAGGATGTCTAATCAGTAGGCAGTAAGCTCCTTTGGAAGGTTGGAGCATGTCCCTGTGGACATTGATGGGGTAAGAACATTTGTGGACTTTGAAGTGATTGAGATAGTTGATGATAACAGTCCTTATCCTATGTTTTTAGGAATTGATTGGGCTTTCAACAATTCCAATGTTGTTGACTTAAAGAAAATGATAATGACATTTGAATGTGATGGCCTTAGCGTCATTTCACCTTTGGATCTTGATGAAGGTCAGAGATACACATAACCCATCAGAGAAGAAGATCATGCTTATGAGCTAGAAAATATATATAAATTGATAGGAAGACAACATTATTACATTAACCCTACAATAGATTGGAAATTAATATGGTGAAGTGAAAACACATGTTCATCAGACTTAGAAGAAGATCTGGAGAACCGGAAAAAAAAAATCTATGAAGTTTCTGCACGGAGACATGCCAAGTTGACCAGGGAAGTTCATTGGATTTGAATAGAAGTAAGTAACTTGCCCACATTTTATGATTTAAATCACTTAGAAACTTTCTTATTGGAATTTGAAGAATTTGTAACAGTACAATAGAGATTGTGTCCACTGGATGAGGCTTTCAAAGAAACTCCAACAAGATGGTGAGGGACACATAAAAAGAACATTGCGGACTGGATGCAATGTCGCACTTTGATGGTAGTGCGTTTTTCAGAACAATTCGAAGGATGCAGTGTTCGATACATAGGTCGAATCTATACAAAGGACCATGTGTGAGGTTATGAGGAGGCCTGGAGCAACATTCCTCAAGAGTATTCAGTGCATAAATTCATCAGCATGTTGGACACAATGCCCATCAATTGGGATCTTCAAGCAGAATTGCGCCTCACCACTTCAGATTGGTATGGTATGTCTCAAAATTTTGTAGCTACATTTTCATTTGAAATCCAATACCCTTCAGTAGATCAAGCTATACAATTTGTAAGAAAAAAATTCTTTGAGGAGGCACCTAACTTCCCTATTGAGCAAGAAGAAGATGAATGGACTACACCTCTTCAGAAACTACAAGGATGTTACAATATCAACGCTGATGAAGATGATGATCCTACGAATGTGAACATCATAGAAACAGAAGGAAAGAGAGACGTAGAAGGACCATGAGTCTAACTACCTTTCATTGGAAATCTGATCAAAATCAAGAAAGTTAATATTGGAACAGAGCAAGAACCTAAGCTTGCTAATGTTGGAAATTATTGGGATGATGCCACCATTGATAAGATCACAAAATTATTGCATGAATATCAGAACTTGTTCCCATGTAAGTTCACTAATGTGAAGGGATTAAAAGGGTCCATGGGAGAGATGAAGATCCCCTTCAAACCAAGTGCAAGTCCAGTTAAGCAGAGACCCTACAAATTGAATCCCAAATATGAGAAAAAAATTAAGATTGAACTAGGCAACCAACATCTCTCCATACAGTCAGCCAGCCAGCTAGCCACATCAGCGCGCATGCATTCATATGCTAAAAGGGAGGCGCAGCCTCATTCAAATTTGAAATGAATGTAATTTAATGTCTTAGGTTGGTGAGCCATGGAATCCATGCCTTTGTGCAGGCATTAGGTAAGATCGACTTTAATGCCAAGAATGGTTGATATCTAGATCCGATCCTGGACTAGACAACCCATTCATTGTAATTGAATGTAATTAATTAGAGTAGGTGAACTTGGAGGAATGAGACATCAGGTAAAAGAGATTTTCAGATCTCATTTTGAGAAGTGATGGTTTTATGAGAGAGCCAGAGAGAGCTCGAGGGAAACCATTGTAAAGATACAGGCATTTTTCCATTTGTTAATATATAACAGAGCAGTTTTTCCTGCATATTCTGTGTATATGGATGTCTATGTGTGTTCCCTATGTATGTTGTGAATGTGTGTGTGTTAACGCATTCTGAAGGAGTTTGTTTGATTTCAGGTTGAGGGTCTTTGAGGCTTCACACTAGGAGGGTGTGACAGAACGCTGAGGGTTCTAAGAGCCGTGCACAGGAGGATGCATTTCTGAACTCTGCGGAGTTAGACAAAGACGTGTTGAGGATCGGGACTGAAATCATCAACTCAGGAAGAAAACTTTTGAGGTTGTTGAACACCTCAGGAGGCAAGGCTGTGTAGTTGAGACACAGTTGCAGACATAATCACTGAGGATTCTGTAGAGCTCTGCCAAGTGGGCATTGAGCATATGCACAGTGGTGTAGTTGGAGAAGAACTCTATTGAGAGTTTGATAGAAGACCAAAATCACTGAGGATTCTGCGAGAGCTCTGCCAGGAGGGTATTGAGCAAGTGCATAGGTTCACAAGAACTGCTGAAGGTTCTATGGAAGGAAGACACTCTTCTAGGAGGGCATAGAGATATTGTGCAGACGACACAAGGAGAAGGGAATTCTTTGAGTTCTACTATTTGAGGGAAGTATCCACTGAGGGATCTTCACTGGGTTACTGAACAACCAAAGAGACTCAACAAGAGGTTGCTTGAGTAGGATAGCTAGAAGGGCATCTACATATTCTCCATCTGAGGGAGAAGAAGGAAAAAATCCCCCAAGGGGTCTGAGTGTTTGTGAAAGCTTAGAAGAGATAGCACTTTAGTGTGAGAGACTCTGCAGGAGCGCAGACGTCGAAACCCTTTAAGGATTCGAGGAGAAAAGCTCAGGAAGAACAATGTTCTTATACGCGCAGGAAGCTCAAGAGGGGAAGTACTTTTACGCACATTGGCGAGGCTCGAAGTCGGGGAGCTCGCAGAGAAGAAAGATAGCAAAGGTCGAGGCCTTAGGAACCTTGGAAATTCTCCCAAGGTAGGAAGAAGCGCAAGGAGCTCAGGAGGAGCAGTGTCAGCTGTCAGATCGACAACAAAGATGATCTGGACCGTCGAGGATTTTACATCCAGGAGGAGCTCAGGAGGAGCCTATAACAGGAGGAGACTGACAACCGTCGGATCTCACTCAGAAATCCCGTAAGCCGTCGGATCGGGAGAAGTTGTGCACAGTTTAGACTCAGGAGGAGGAGCGCATATGGAAGACATATCTGGACCGTTAGATCCGGTGCAAGATCCCTTCAGTCATCGGATTTGCAGAAGGTGCATAGAGGATAAGCCTCGTGAATAGGAGGAGAGAAGCCCCGATAGCATCAGGACATCAATCGTCATGAAATCCCGATGAGGATCATAGCCATCTGTTGGTAGAGGACACATGGCGAGCATCAGCACCATCGGCGTTTGGCGCACCGACAAATCGACATTCCCATGGACGAGAGATCGGGTAAATCCCAGGTGGAAACCCCGACAAGATCAAAATCGTCCATCTGAGGGACAGGTGTCGGAGATCCGGAGTGATTCGGCACATTGCCAGTCGGGAAATCGAAGTTCCTAGGGTCAAAAGAACCAGGAAATCGAAAGTCCCGAAATCCCGACATAATCGGGACCATCCATCGGAGAGGATGCGTGGCAGGAGATTGGTGCCATCGGCGAAAGGCCCGATAGGAGGCTTCATCGATAAATCGGGATATCGGAGATCCCGTAGACGGGTGGTTTGTGCATTATGAAATTGCGATCTGCGAAACCCCGATGAGTGGGGTACAACTGTCACCACAACAGAGCGGGAGGACAGAGGCGTAGTGAGAGACAATTGTCGTGATAACAGAGGAGAAGGTCGGGAGGCGTCGCAGGACTAGTGCATCGGGGATTGGCATATCGGGGAATTCGTGGACGTGGAAACATTGCACTTCTAAACCGCGAACCCTGAAACCCCGATGGAAGGGTAAAGCTGCGGTCACGAAGTAACGGTCACGTGGACCAGGGGCTGAGCTTGGAGGGCTAGCCAAAAGTAAAGTGCGTTGGCAATCAAAGGATCGGGGATCCAGAGGACGTGTGCGCGTTGTTATTGCAAGTGACGAAACTCCGACAGGAGGTAGCCCTGACGGGGATAAGGCAGTGGTCACAGACTGTGGTCACATTGGCCAAGAGCTGAGCCAGGGGGGGCTGGAGCGCATCGCGAATCAGGAAATCGTGAGTTCCAGGGACATGCATATTATGTCATCGCAAATGTCGAAACTCCGATGGAGAGTTTGACTGTGGTCACACGAAGACAGGTCATATGGACCATGCTCTAGCCAAGAGGCTAGCGTACAAAGGGGCGCATCGAGCTTTGAGGACTGAATCCCGATAGGAAAGGGAAGGTCACGGTCACGGAGGCATGGTCATATGCGACTGGAGCTAAGCCCAGGAGGGCTCATGCATAAAAGGAGCTCATCGTAAATCGGGGATTTGAGAGGACTGTGACTCTCGACAGAGGGAACCGTGAAACCTCGAACCCCGATAGAGAGTCGGGAATAACCACGGTCAAGTGCTGAAGGCCGTGGAGGGTAAGGAAAGGACCTATGGAACGGGTAATTGAGCAGTGATTCCCAAGGGGAACTAGAGAGCCACTTCGGCTCATCAACATAAGGGGATTTGAAAACTATCCTATGAGTGGGTGAGTCTGAGGTGTAGGAACACCCAACGCCTGCATCAAGTGGTATCAGAGCGAGTTCTTGTCTGTATATTTCAGGAAAGAGGAGAAAAGAGGAAGAAAAAGGAAGATAGAGTTGTTGAAGACTCTGTAAGGACTTGTTACAGGTAGGAAGCGGTCCATAGACAGTCAACAGGACTGTAGAATGAAGTTGAGCACTCAGGATTGCAGGAGTGACAGCAGCAGATCTGCCAGGGAGGTAGATAGACACAACAAAATGGCTACTAAAGGACATAGGTCTGCTGAACGGAAGAGGCCAGAGCTGATGAGTGTAGCAGAAATGGATAAAGAGCTCACTGACATAAAGTGAGAGATGGAGGAGCTCGAAATGAAGATGCGGTAGAATAAAAAGCCAAGATGGGTGTATGAATGGCCCATGAAGACACAAAAGGTGAAATGGCTAGTCAGGGAGCTGATGGTCATGAGACAGCGCAGGCTGTTGAGAAAATGGTTGAGGTATGCTGAAAACCTCAAGGAGACAGAGGCAGAGATGATTGATCAGTGTTGGCCAGAGACTAGAAAGGGTCTCGATGATTGGGATGATGAAGAGGATAAATTAGGATCGTTTGAGGATCTCATAGACTGCCAGGAGGGCAGTGGAAGGTTTCCAAATGGCCAGATGGGCAAGGGAACAAAGTTAAGATCAACTGAAGATCTCATGGACTGTCATGAGGACAGCCAAGAAACTTTTCATTTCCAGGAGGGCAATGATCAAAGATCACTGAGGGATCTCGAAGACTGCCAGGGAGGCAGCGGAAGAAAAGAAGACTGTCAGGGAGGCAGCGGAAGCGTGTCAAACTGCCAGATGGGAAGAAAGAAACATTTGAGACTATCTGAAAGTCTCATAGACTCGGAGGTGAGTTAAATTCACCGGGGGTTGCTGATGAATATGGGATCGGTTAATCTCATGGTCTGCCAGGGAAGCAACAGTGGAAGCATCCCATATTTCCAGGTGGGAAGGGATGAGCAGATGAGACTATCTGTGGGTCTCATAAACTTCGAAGTGAGTTGGAATCATACAGAGGAAATGATAGAGTAGATGAGACTGTCTGATGGTCTCATAAATTCAGAGAAGATGGAAAAGGATCAGCAGGTACAACTGACAGAGGAGGATTTGAGCCGTGTGATGATTGGGGGAATTTCAATATTCCTACCATTTGCCCAGGAGGAGGCAGAAAATTGTATTGTAGATGCAGCAATATCATAGGAACAGTCAGCCGTGACTGTCAAACAAAAATTGGAGCAGATGGTTAAGACTGCCCAAGAGGATGAAGAGAATGAGCATTTTGGGGAACAACTCAATGAATTCAATCAAGAAGCTGAAAGAGCTGTAGCATTAGAGATGACAGCAGAAGAAGAAGAAAAAGCGAAAGAAGAGAATGAACATTCGGTGGAACGTCTCAACACATTCAGCCAGGAAGATGAGAGCACTGTATCATTGGAGCTGACAGCCGAAGGAGCAGAAGATGAGGATGACAAGCATTCTGAGGAATGGCTCAACATTTTCAGCCATGAAGCTGAAAAGAATGCAACGGAGGAGGTTGCAGAAGCAGATAAAGAAGAGGCAGACAACATATGCTTTGTTGATCTGTGGGATCAATTAGAAGCCCTAGAAGAGAGGATAAAAGTGCAGGGTGTGCACATCCAACAGGTAAAGTTGGAAATGGATGAAGAAGGCATGGGAGATCATGGTGATCTTCTCATGTGCAGAAAATTTTTGCAGCTGAGGAGACTGCATGAGCAAAACCAACCATTGGAGCAGCTGGATCAGGTGATCATGGAGATTATGCAGTTGATGTTGAAGTCAACAGAAACTTCCAGCAAGGAGCAGCTGGGCAGAAGGAAAGAGGCAGCAGCAGTAGCAACGCAGCGGAAGCAGCAGTAGCAACAGAATGGAGCAGATGAACAGCTCCAAAGATTTGTTTGGGATCCAGGGGGATTTCCAAATAGCTACAGGGGAAGTTCATGAGTAGGAGCTCATGAATTTTGTAGCTGTGGAGTATGATGCAGGAGCATCTCTCCATACAGTCAGCCATCCATCCAACCACATCAACATGCATGCATTCATATGCTAAAAGGGGAGGTGCAGCCTCATTCAAATTTGAAATGAATGTAATTTAATGTCTTAGGCTGGTGAGCCATGGAATCCATGCCTTTGTGTAGGCGTTAGGTAGGATCGGCTTTAATGCCAAGAATGGCTGAGATCTAGATCCGATCCTGGACTAGACAATCCATTCATTGTAATTGAATGTAATTAATTAGAGTAGGTGAACCTAGAGGAATGAGCCCTCAGGTAAAAGAGATTTTCAGATCTCATTTTGAGAAGTGATGATTGTATGAGAGAGCCAGAGAGAGCTCGAGGGACACCATTGTAAAGATACAGGCATTTTTCCATTTGTTAATATATAACAGAGCAGTTTTTCCTGCATATTCTGTGTATATGGATGTCTGTGTGTGTTCCCTATGTATGTTGTGAATGTGTGTGTGTTAACGCATTCTGCAAGAGTTTGTTTGATTTCAGGTTGAGGGTCTTTGAGGCTTCACACCAGGAGGGTGTGACAGAACGCTGAGGGTTCTAAGAGCCGTGCATAGGAGGATGCATTTTTGAACTCTGCGGAGTCAGACAAAGACGTGATGAGGCACAAGACTGAAATCATCAACTCAGGAAGAAAACCTGTGAGGTTGTTGAACACCTCAGGAGGCAAGGATGTGTAGCTGAGACACAGTTGCAGAAAGAATCACTGAGGATTCTGTAGAGCTCTGCCAAGTGGGCATTGAGCATATGCACAGTGGTGTAGTTGGAGAAGAACTCTATTGAGAGTTTGACAGAAGACTAGAATCATTGAGGATTCTGCAAGAGCTTTGCCAGGAGGGCATTGAGCAAGTGCATAGGTGCACAAGGACCCAGAACTGCTGAACGTTCTGTGGAAGGAAGACACTCTGCCAGGAGGGCATAGAGATATTGTGCAGACGGCACAAGGAGAAGGGAATTCTTTGAGTTCTACTATTTGAGGGAAGTATCCACTGAGGGATATTCATTGGGTTACTGAACACCCAAAGATACTCAGCAAGAGGTTGCTTGAGTAGGATATCCAAAAGGGCATCTAGATATTCTCCATTTGAGGGAGAAGAAGGAAAAAATCCCCCAAGGGGTCTGAGTGTTTTTGAAAGCTAAGAAGAGATAGCACTTTAGTGCGAGAGACTCTGCAGGAGAACAGACGTCGAAACCCTTTAAGTATTTTAGGAGAAAATATTAGGAAGAACAATGTTCTTATACACGCAGGAATCTCAGGAGGGGCAATAATTTTATGCGCATTGGCGAGGCTCGAAGTCGGGGAGATCGTAGAGAAGAAAGATAGCAAAGGTCGAGGCCTTAGGAACCTTGGAAATTCTCCCAAGGTAGGAAGAAGCACAAGGAGCTCAGGAGGAGCAGCATCAGTTGTCAGATCGGCAGCAAAGATGATCTGGACCGTCGAGGAGTTTACGTCTAGGAGGAGCTCAGGAGGAGCCTACAGCAGGAGGAGACCAACAACCGTCGTATCTCACTCGGAAATCCCGTAAGCCATCGGATTGGGAGAAGTTGTGCACAGTTTAGCCTCAAGAGGAGGAGCGCACAGGGAAGACAGATCTGGACCGTTAGATCTGGTGCAGGATCTCGTCAGCCATCGGATTTGCAGAAGGTGCAGGGAGGATAAGCCTCATGAACAGGAGGAGAGAAGCCCTGACAACCATCGGGATATCGACCTTTGGGAAATTGGAGTTCTAGAGGTCGTGAGCATTAGGACATCAATTTCCGCGAAATCTCGACGAGGATCATATCCGTCCATTGGTAGAGGACACATGGTGAGCATCAGCGCCATCGGTGTTTGGCGCACCAGGAAATCGACATTCCCATGGATGAGAGATTGGGTAAATCCCAGGTGGAAACCCTGACAAGATTAGAACCGTCCATCTGAGGGACAGGTGTCGGAGATCCGGAGTGAGTCGGCACATCGCCAGTCGGGAAATCAGAGTTCCCAGGGTCAAAAGAACTAGGACATCGGAAGTCCCGAAATCCCGACATAATCGGGACCGTCCATCAGAGAGGACGTGTGGCAGGAGATTGGTGCCATCGATGAAAGGCCCGACAGGAGGCTTCATTGGTAAATCGGTATATCGGAGATCCCGTAGATGAGTGGTTCGTGCATTATGAAATCACGATCCACGAAACCCCGATGAGTGGGGTACAACTGTCACCACAACAGAGCGGGAGGACAGAGGCGTAGTGAGAGACAACTATTGTCATAACAGAGGAGAAGGCCGGGAGCCGTCGGAGGACCAGTGCATTGGGGATCGACATATCGGGGAATTCGTGGACTTGGAAACGTTGCACTTCTAAACCGCGAACCCCAAAACCCCGATAGAAGGGTAAAGCTGCGGTCACGAAGTAACGGTCACATGGACCAGGGGATGAGCCTGGAGGGCTAGCCAAAAGTAAAGTGCGTCGGCAATCGGAGGATCGGGGATCCAGAGGACGTGCGTGCGTTGTCATCGCAAGTGCCGAAACTTCGATAGGAGGTAGCCCCAATGGGGATAAGGCAGTGGTCACGAACTGTGGTCACATTGGCCAAGAGATGAGCCAGGGGGGGTTGGAGTGCATCGCGAATCGAGAAATCGTGAGTTCCGGGGACATTCGTATTATGTCATCGCAAATGCCGAAACTCCGATGGAGAGTTTGACTGTGGTCACACGGAGACAGGTCATATGGACCATGCTCTAGACAGGAGGCTAGCGTACAAAGGGGCGCATCGGGCTTTGAGGACTGAATCCCGATAGGAAAGGGAAGGTCACGGTCGTGGAGGCGTGGTCGTATGCGACTGGAGCTAAGTTCAGGAGGGCTCGTGCGTAAAAGGAGCTCATCGCAAATCGGGGATTCAAGAGGACTATGACTCTCGACAACGGGAACCGCGAAACCCCGAACCCCGATAGAGAGTCGGGAATAACCACGGTCAAGTGTTGAAGGCTGTGGAGGGTAAGGAAAGGATCTGTGGAATAGGTAATTGAGCAGTGATTCCCGAGGGGAACTAGAGAGCCACTTCGTCTCATCAACATAAGGGGATTTGAAAACAATCCTGTGAGTGGGTGAGTCTGAGGTGTAGGAACACCCAACGCCTGCATCACTAAGAGTTTAGATATAACTGTATGCTTTCACCTAATATATTATAAAGCACAGTTCTGTGGACATATCCATGGATAGAGGGTGAACCACATATATCTTGTTGTTGTGTGTGATTGATGTTGTGTTCTTTTGCCTTCTGATTGCTATGTTATTACATCATTGTATTAGATCAGAGATATAACTGTGCAAAGTAGGCTTAAGGAAGAACATGAATAACTAGATATATGTGTGTGAGTTTCCCTGGATCCACTTTGCATTTCCTCTGGTTGTAGACACTTGTGTCCTACAACCCCCTATGACTACTTTAGGTGAGACTACATCTACTTCGCAGGTGTTTCTGAAAGGGACGGTAGTTAGGGCTTGTTGGTGTGCTGTTAGAGATGAACCCTGGGTCTGCCCCTATGCCAACAAGTACCTCCTCCTTGCTCATGAGTATCCACCATGGTTCTCCTTTATTTTATTTTGTAGCCTTATATTTAGGTAGGTCTTGAGTAGGATTTTTTAGTGGAAGGTAATCTTTCATCAATTGTGGGGATGCTTGTCTTCACCAATTATTCTTTATCCTTTGTTATATCAATCACACTAGTAGTCTTATGATTTTTCCAAGTCTTTTCATGTTCCATATTCCTTTTTTACTCATTTACCTTTCTTCTTTCTCAAGCTAATCCCTCTATGCCTTCTAAATATGAGCTTTCCTTTACTGCTCTGGCAATTCTTCTACTACTCTTTTCATTTCCTCTAGATCTTGCCTATAATTTTCTTCATTTTCTTTCCTCCTCTATAACATATATTTCTTCCTTTGTTCTTCTTCTTCCTCTTTCCTTTGTTTCGTGAGTAATTCTCGAGCAACATCTTCATCCTACCTCCTCTTGAGTTCTTCTTCAGTCTTCCTTCAGATTTCTTATTCTTGCATAATCCTATCCTATTCCTCTTGAATATATTTAGGCTCATTTTCTTCCTTTATCCTTGCTTCCTTTTCTTCTTTGCTTGAATCATCTCCTTGAATTATTATCTTAATTTGATCCTCTAGTAATAGGGAGCCAAAAACAATTACATTTGGATAGAATTTCATGTTCTCAACCTCTTGTCAATCTTATGCATTCTCTGTGAAAATTTCTTCCTTCCACTTTTCATGTGTAGAAGGCCAACTAATTGATACCTATTCATCATGTTTGAGCACTAAAAATTTGATATCATTCCTTATGAAACTACCAATTCTCTCTCTCTCTCTCTCTCTCTCTCTCTCTCTCTCTCTC
>ML808676.1:105011-115205 GCA_009831015.1 Picea engelmannii | reverse complement strand
CCTACTATACAACATGCATATGCGTAGGTTGCACCATTACAACCCACGTACATTGGAAAATTTCCCCAGAATTGAAAAATGGTGTTGGGTTTCCATGTCACGACAGGAGATCAATGATCCTTGGCCTTCCATATACTGGAAACATTCTAACTTGGCCCTTCAGTTCCATTTGAAGGCTATAATGGTCCAATTCCGAGATATGGAAAAGAGGATAAAGAATTCAAATTTGAGAGCAAAGTTACTCTGGAGGAATTATTCACTTCACATTGAGTCTACATCCCTTTATCCTTTAAGTCTGAACACAGTGTTCAACCCCCAAGCTCTTCCCTTATTGATTGAGAAATTCATTGTCTTTCTTCTATGATATTGCCTTTGGTGGAGGCCCAGCTGGAAGGAACTTAGTTTCTCGATTCTGAACTGTACCGACACTGAAGTATGTAACTTATTCACTTCTGTTGATCATATATTAATAGAAATACTCTTTTCTCGTCCAATTGATATCTTGAAAATATTTGAATTATTATTCCATGAGAATATTTGTTATGTATGTTAATGGATTATGCTATTGAATGTGCTAACATCATATATTGCCACCATATGCTTTCTTTGCTTGATTATTGTGGACTAGTTGCAGGTATATTGCTTTGGGTCAAGTGCTCAATTGTGGACTTCATAGAACGTCTCGATGAGGTAGGAATTTTATCTTGTCTTGCTAGAATATTTGTTTATATAACATAATTGAGAATAGAGTTGATTTTTGCAGTAATTTCCATCTGTTGTGGTTTTCCCCTAGCCATAGAGAGATTTTCCTCATAACAAAATTGGCGACCATACTGGGGATTGAATCTTCTTTCTTGGGGTTTGGAGTGTTTTTATCCTTAGATTTATCGCATTCATATTGCGTTTCTTGTCGTATCATTGCTTGACAACCTCTTTTCACTTTGGGTCTGAGTCTTTCATCCTTCTCCTTTGCCTAGCTGTGTTTTTGACACATATAAATGGGTTTTTTCTTGATAGTCGCGTATATACACATGTTTTCCTTCTGCAATCTATGTACATACACGCTTTTCCCTTAAACAATCGCATACATCAACCTCTTTTGCTTGTTTTCTGGGTTTGGTGGTTGCTAGGTAGGTTTTGATGATTCCCGAGTCTTCTTGGGTATTTGTAGTGATTGTTAAGTGTCTGTGGGATGGAAAGAAACCTATCTTTGGTTGAATTTTTGGGCAGTTCCTTTCTCATCATATTTTCATTTTGATTGTCCTTGTACATTGGGTTGGGTGTTTTTCTCCTTGGTATCCTACTTGAGTTGTCTCTTTCTATACATATTAGAGTCTATATATCAAGTTTTTTTTTAGTCCATGCATTTTAATTTTTCTTATATTGAAAATACAAAAATATTAGGCATTTTGCATTAATTGGCATTTTGATCTTTTGAGTCTTTTTCGTTTATCTTAGTGCATGTAAATAAAGATCGCATTTTTTTTCTTCAGAATTGCATAATTGAATTGAAAATTGCATTGTTTTTTAAGAAGCATATCATTCATTGAAAATTGAAGTTAGGAATTTTGCATTGTATTCATATTTACTCTATTGCTGAGTCACAACATCACTAGTTTCACGAACACACCTTTTGAGTAAGCACAACCATCAAAATTAATTCTATAATTTAAAATTGATTAGTAACGATTTTATTTTCTAGGGTGCACAAACTAGCTTAGGATTTAGTGCCTTGGATAGGATTTTGTGAGTAAACTTCTCCAAGGCTATTGAATCAACATATGTGTCAGACTAAGGGATTGGAGAAATACATTGTATAATCAATAAGATCAAGAGGCTCCACTTACACCAGAGTTAATCACGAGATCGCGTGAGGTCAGTTGAAGGGATATCCCATTGATACCTTCTTAGCGCTAGAGATATTTTTGGGGATCTATTCATATATGGGGATCTTGTTAGTGCCCTTACCTCCGTGAGAGGTGGTGATTTCAAGGTTTTGGGCTTTTCTACCCTGCCATTACGGTGGACCTGACTTACAACTACTCATCTGTGCATCGGTTATACAATGGTTTCTTAGTTGCTTGACTTAGGTGCCACATAGGTTACTTTCATGGGTTATTCTACAGGTACCCTAGGTTATATAATGGTCAAACAACACATGACCTTTATGGAGGATTACCTCTCTGAGGGGATCTGACTGACTGGTTGTTAATCCCACGAGGGCCCTTATAACTGATTTTGTTACCTCCGATATTTAGCAAGGAGTCTCAGGCCCCTCTTGGGAAAGGAATACCTACTTTAGGGAGGGAGGCCCCTTTCACCACTTTATGCCATTTGTGTGCATATTGTACATTTGATTATTTTTGGTGTGCTCTTTGATTACTAGTTAGCCTTAGGATTTTATACTGATTTTTCATTATAATGAATAATGGATTTCCTATAACTCTCTCCTTTACTGCTACTCCCCCATGATGTTCACTCATTTCATGGGGACGAATCCATCCACTTTTCATAATGGTATGAATAATCATGACACACAGTCCATGCCTTGGGTCTCTAATCATTTTCCTGTTGATATGTTGAATGTTCCTTCACCCTTTCGATTCTCTCCCTAGCCCACTTATATGAATCCTAGCATTGGATCCGGAGGCACCTTGGCCCTGCTGTCTACATCTTCATTTGATATGAGTCATGCCTCTCAACCATCTCTCACTGTGGGAGGTTGGAACCTCCCCTCTTATGGATCTAGTCCTAGCTATTTTTTTTCAGGAGCTAATACTCAAATGGGTGGTTATTCTACTTATTACACCCCATCCATGTATCCTTCCTCCACCATGTTGGTTCCTATGAACACTTTTCCCATGGCATGTCCACATATATCCCCGAGTCTTTCACCTAGAGGGAATCAATTTTACCATTCGGGCTACCCTCTTCATGAAACCCATTCACATGGGGGAAACATATATCCTCACTCGAATAATCCTTATCATAATTTTGTCTCTTTGCAGACATATTATTCAGTGATGATTCTCATACAAACCTCTATGGATCGTTTAGGCAGAGGATACTACCCTTCTAGACAGGGACAGGGTGTAAACCAAGACCCTTCCTGGCCTGCAATGTTTCAAATCCAATCTTTCCTTGGACCTTGGTATCAAATTCCACAACCCATCACCACTAGTCCAGTCACTTCCAGTCATACTGGAGCTCCATCACCAACCTTTTCTAGTCATGTTGGATATGGGTCGACGACCTCTGCAAGTCATGTTGAAGACCCGCAATCAACCACTACTAGTCATGTTGGGGACATCACTCTTTTCGCCATGGGTCATACCAATGCCACATCTCCAATCTCTATACATCATGTGGGAGATGACTCTCTAGCCTCTGCCAATCATGCTAAGAGTGTGTCACTAGCCATTGTAAATGAAACTGGGGGAATTGATAAGCCTAGACGTCTCAGGCGTAAGCCTAAGTTCCTTTGCAGGACTTGCGAAGGAAATCACCTTACTCATTTGTGTCCTGCTACTTCTGGGATACCAGAAGTGTGGGGCTCACCTAAGGGCCCTTCGGATTCTAAGGCATATTTGGTTTCCCCACCCCCTATTTCTCTGTTTATTGACACAACAATAATGTCGCTGCAATCTTCTCCCGACCACACCCATGTTGCCGAGGGTGATGTGTCTCTCGTCCCTATTATCACGCATCCATTTCAACCCAAAGTTGAAGAAGTGGTCGTACCAGTGAAATATCTGGTCAATCCAACTCTCCTTTTGGAGGGTGACACATCCTTCAACCATGTCATTAGAATTCTTGATACTGAACCTTCTGAACAAGAGAGATTTTTACTCTCCCTGAGTACTCTCCCTCCAAGTCCTAGAGAGGTTCCGTTTGATTGGGATGGTCTTGTGGGGTATCCAATGCCTCTTCCTATGTCCTTTCCAGTAAGAGACATTATCTGATATATCACAGAGACTATTAGCTCCACTAGCACTTTATCCTCCTCGAGTTGGAGAGCTTTGGGTTTTCCCAAGCTTATGTCGACTATTCATAAGATACTAACATTTCACAGAAGTCCAACACGAGAGCCTTCACCTCCCCTGTGACTTGCCTCCTAGAAACTCTTAAACGAGTTTGATTTAAGCTCTTTTCTGACTCGTCTAAAAAAATAAAATATTGTTGAGTGAATTTTTCCCTTTCACACTCGTTAAATTGGACTTGAAAGGTTGTGAGTTTTAGTTAATCTCTTTTCTGACTCATTTTTAAAAGAGAAAAGATTGTCGAGTGAACTTGTCTCTTTCACACTTGTAAATTGGATTTGAAAGGATGTCTATTTGGTACAAGTTTATCCCTTTTTCACACCAAGTAGACTAAGATTATGAAAAAGGACAATTTTTTGGTGTTAAGTTGTGATTGCATCTCATGCCCTTGATTGCAGTATTGCGCCTATAGATTGTGCTCGCTTTGCATTATAAACTGTTTTCCTTAGCAGTTTTTCATACTCAACCAAGCAGAGCTTTGTTTATATCCTTCACAATTTGACACCCTATACCCACGAGAGAACATTCCCCCGAGTGTCCATCTCCCACATGCACCTCCTTTCATTGAGCATGGGTATGTTCCACTGCTGGAACTAGTTTTTCTTACTTGCGACACTCGTTTCCTCCTCTATATCATAGCATTCATTTTCCTATGAAAAAAAAAATGATGGGAGGGAAGGGAGTATTATCTTTTATTGGCAGCAGTCGTGTTGCCTTTGAACAAAGCACAATGTTATTGAGTCCACTTTTCATCATAATTTTGCGTTTAGCATAGCTTTAGGAAGCTTAGCTTGTTACAAAGAGTTTTCTCCCCAGGCTAGTTACTCTTCGAGTCCCTATGGAGAACTTGATTGATGCCCCCTGCATCTCATGGTTTCATCATTGATTATATGTTGTTGGAGTCTTCCATATGTCTCATGATCTTGTTCAAAGGAATTCTTTCAACCTGTGTCGTCCATTCCTTAGAACTATTGACTTTGCATGTCATCCATACCCTCAGTTTGTCTCAGAATCACATGATGTTGTAGTCCTGTCATGCACCCTGGCCCTACTTTCCTCATTTATAGGTAACCTTGAACCCAATAGTAGACATTTCATTATTGGTCTTTGACTAGGTGGGTTCCCTTATGTTCGACGACAATACATCTACTTACACATTGGGATTCGTGTAGTGTCTTGGATTCCATTATCCTTATTGGTGGTTTCCTCGCCTTTGTTAGTAGTTTTCCTCATTGGTTGTTATTCAAAGGGTATTTTTTGTGTACCTTTTGCACTTGGCACATGTGAAAGATGCACAACTTCGTTGGTTTGTGAACATGCTCTTCGTCCAATTTCATCCAAATCATGAAGCTCTTTCTTTTTACCTTGTGTTGAATGATGAGATATTACTTAATTCTCTCCTTTCAACGGATCTCCTTCCATCGAATTCAACTCATATATTCTAGAAACGGGACCTAGAGTCTTATGAGTACCTTGAGGCTTGTAGTCATTAGTGGCAGGTTCTCTTGCCATCGACAGTTAGGAATACATCAATGTCTCTTGATCGATGGATTCTTCAAGTGTTCAACCTTGAATCCTTTATTCACACTTGTAAGGATGTTCTTGGTGCATTGATACCTACTTTCATCATCGGTAGGTTGTTTCTCATTTGTTAACGGTATACCTCAATGACCAGTAATCAAATGATATCTCATTGTGTTCGATCTCAACTCCTTTATTCACATGATGTAGACTTGCACCTTTGGCAGATAATACAGAAGACTTGAAGACATCAATATTTGGCTGCATCTTTCCTAAGTTGTTGCTTCCTTTTCATTGGAACAATACCTTTACGACTTTAGTGATCATGGGAGATCAGATTGTACTCCATTGTATAAATATATATTCAGATTGATTTTGAGACTGGTTCTACTGGGTCTTGTTCATGACTATGAAAACCTTTGGCATGTAACCACATTTGTATTTTCCTATTCATGGCCACAGACAGTGTTTTGGTATATTTTCACATGGATCTGTAGTGTAATTCAAATTGGAAGCCATGTATGCAAATTCAATGAAGATTGTAATAAGCAACTAGTCTTCCAACTGGTTCCCCATCACTCCACTTCTGTGTTTTTATAATGTATTTCAGCCCTCGCATATACTCCTCTAACCTCACACATTAGGGGGCATCTATTATAGAAATATTTGCCTCGCCCTATGAAATATTGCACAGAGGGCCTTTTTCCATTTCCCTATGCAGACTTTTCATCCCTTTTTGCAAATCCCAGAGCTAAAAATACATTTATTACACATATGCATGCCTTGCGTACTATACATCATGCGTATACGTAGGTTGCACCACTACAACCCGTGTACATAAGGAAATGTTCCCAGAATTGAAAAATAGTGTAGGGTTTCCATGTTACGATAGGAGATCAATGATCCTTGGCCTTCCATATACTGGAAAAGTTTCGACTCGACCCTTCAGTTCCATTTGAAGGCTATAAATGGGCCAATTCCGAGCTATGGAAAAGAGGAGAATTAATTCAACTTTGATAGAAAAGCTACTATGGAGGAATTACTCACTTCACATTGAGTCTGCATCCCTTTAACCTTTAAGTTTGAACACTGTGTTCATCCCCCAAGCTTCTCCCTTATTAGTTGAGAACTCTTCTATGATCTTTCCTTTGGTAGAAGGATTGAAGTGGTGGAGGCCCAACTGGAAGGAACTTAGTTTCTCAGTTCCAAACCATGCTGAAACAAAAGTCTATAACTTATTCACTTCTATTGGAAGGCCTATGAAGAAGCACAAAAGAAGGAATAAGAACATGAAACAACAATAGCATATGCCGCAATGAAATCCACACACTCTGGGTCAACYGAAGAAGAAGAAATAATTGTAGATAAGARGAGGAKAAATAAGGAAAGATTTCAMAAAAATATGGAGGATGCACGAGAAAAGAAGAAGAACAATGAATCTAGAGATAAGGAAAAGTTGATGCAKCARCAACTAAAGAAGAAAAAAAGCAAAGGMAGTTATTGAGAAGGAAGCARAAGACGAAGTTGAACAAAAAGAAGTAGTTGAAAGATATATAGAAGAAGTAGTAGTAGGAGTGACATAAGTGGCACAAAAAGAAATAAATGAAGCTACATCCAAGCCAACATAGGAAGAATATAAAAATAAATATGAGGAGGCTYAGGACAATGATGCATCAACAATGGACACCGACATCCTAAAAATATCAATGGGAGGCTCCAATAGTCATACTCAATTTGGTGGGTTGGATTTGGGGATTAACACCCCATATATACCAAGAAAAGTGTTGAACTTAATTTTTTTAGGTATGATAAAACCATGAGCTACAACATGAAAAATCAAGTTAGAAATGTCCCGGTCACAAGTGGCAACCCATTATCCGTTGCTACAGAAACTCCAATAATGAAAAATGTCAGTGATGATCCACTTTCTATAGCCTCCATTGAAACCGTCTTCACCAAAATGATAGAACATAACCTTAATAGCTTGTACCACCAAAATCAAGAGAAGTATGTTAGAATCAAGGAGTTAGAGTAACACCTTCAACAGGTGAAGATATAAAAGGGAATCTTGAAAGAGTTCAAGGAAAGTGAAGAGAAAGTTAGGACAAAACTGGAGGAAGTCATCGCATACATGCATGCCCACTTTCATATATTTCAACATATGACAACCATCATAATGGAAGAGAATAGTTGGGTACAGGACAATAACACCCAATTCATCACTATATGATAAGGTCTAGGTGAAGTTTATATATGGATCACTGAGAACCCAAACACTCTGGACAAACTCTCGCACCCCTATGTTGTCTATTTTTACTTCTTCATAACAATTATCTGAATGAATTTATTTGTAAAATTGGTTTCATTTTATCTACTCATTTGGTTACAATAGTTTTTTCCTATCTAGGAGAGGATAGAATAGAGTACATTATATTTCATTGATACATTCAGATAGTTTTCATCTACATTTGTATTCTCAAACCATCCAACCATCCCCCCACAGCCAATAATAAAATCCGTGATAGAATCTAGATGGGTCTCCTAAACCAAATGGTGCATAGTCTAATTGGGACCATGTACTGGGGAGTACCCTTTTCTGTTGAAGGAAAATTCCTCCCGATGAACACATATATAAATGAACTATGTAATAACTATCTAACTAACTATAGTCAAGAGAGTCAGCACCAACATGAGAAATTAAAAATTAAACATATGCATGAAAGTAGACGGTATCTAGCAAGCGAGGTGGGGGGGGAAGAAAGATATTTATTTTATGAATAAAAGAAACAATAAAAATATAATATACCTAACTTCTATTGTTGGAACCACCCCTTAACCACTGTTTGGATTTCTCTTGTCTCGGGCCACTTAGGACTTCTCGATCTCTAGTGTTTATCTCTCCACTCAAAGAAGAGAAATACAAGGATGTCTTAGATTTTTTTGTTTGAATGTGGGATATGTAAGATGTTGAATATGGAAAAACTCAAGGATATTCTATTCATAGAAACCAAAATAAATTTCTCTCATTTATGTTTATTAAGGTTGTTTTTCATTGATGTCAACCCTTGAAGAAAGTCCGACAGAAAATTCCAGTAGCACAAAGGTTTGGGTAATGGACCCAAGGTTGTTTCATGTATAATGGAACACATTTTAATATATTTGAAGGTAATTATATTCTATATGGATAGTACATTTCATTCAATTTCTGGTGGTATGTGTAACGCCACATAACTCCTCAAGGTTAGAGAGTTATGGCCATGAGAAGTTGGAGAACCCAGGTTTGGGTAATGGACCCAAGTTTGTTTAATGGATAATGGTATGAGTTTTGATATATTTGCAGGTAATACTATTCTATATGGATAGTACATGTCATTCCATTTTTGGTGGTATGTGGAACGTCACATAACTCCTCACGGTTTGATATTTATGGCCTTACGAAATTGGAGGACCCTCATATGTCATCTAGAAGCCCCAAAAGGTCAAAGTAGTCAGAGTGGTTTAAGAGATTTTAGAAGGTAAATAATAAAGTGAAGTGATGAGTGTACTATAATTAAAATTTTATACAAAATAAATTATTTAAAAAATAAATTTAATGGAGAAATTATATGTGGGTTAACCCTAAAATAAGGAAAGTGGGCAAAGTGACCTAGAAGACGCTTCTAAAGAGGCTACTTGGAGAGTATAAATAAGAGGCAAGGCTCTCTCATTTAATATCACACTTGAGAATATTTAATATCTATAGGTGACTGAGGTAACCAAAGGATATATAATCCTAATTTCATAGAGAAGGTTAAGAAAAGAAGGCCGAAATTCAAGGGAGCATAAATTATTTTGATGATGCTTTCTAAGGTATGTTATTTACAGGTCATCTCACCATTTTCACAATAATATTTTTTATAGAATGATTCAGACTGTAAAATTTATAGTCCATTGAGGAAACATATCTAGGTATCTTTGGTAAGCATTTCATCTTGTGGGTCATTGTATTTTTGGAGTTACACTCCATGGAAAATAGGGTTTGTGGCTAGTCCTGAAACTAGTCTAAAACAGGGGTTTCGGGTAAAAATGTCATAACTTCTTCATAAAAGATCCAAATTATGTAATACCAAATGCGTTGGTTAGAGTACAGTATTTATTATTCTGTGTAACATTTTCAGATCGATTCAAAAAATATTCTATGCAGGGAACGCTCTACAAGGTCGCTCTCTAGAATAATCCAAAATTCAACAAGGTATGGAATTTTTTCTATAACTCCTTTTATGAGAGGTTCCAAGTAGTGAAACCCGTAGAAATTGCATAAAAAAAACTGAATAACATTGTGTACTATTTTCATATCTTTATTCATTACAAGTACATAGTTATGATTATTTCAAGTTAGGGTTGTTGACTAATCCCAAACTAGTCATGTGAGACTAAAGGAAATTTTGATAAAAATGCTAATCTCTTGTTGTGAAAGTTAGGAAAGGTTTGCAGGTATGTGATCATATACACCAGGTCTATTACAGAGTTACAAATCATATTTGGATGATGAAATTGATGAGGGATTTTGGTTAAGGTACAAGTTGATTACATGTTGTTTGGTACAGGTTGGTGCATGGTTGATGCACTCATTTATGGTACATGTTGATTACAG
>ML808676.1:77591-98799 GCA_009831015.1 Picea engelmannii | reverse complement strand
CATATGTCATCTAGAAGCCCCAAAAGGTCAAAGTAGTCAAAGTGGTTTAAGAGATTTTAGAAGGTAAATAATAAATTGAAGTGATGAGTGTACTATAATTCAAAGTTAATAAAAAATAAATTATTTAAATAATAAATTTAATGCATAAATTAGAAGTGGGTTAACCCTAAAATAAGGAAAGCGGGCAAAGTGACCTAGAAGATGCTTCTAAGGAAGCTACTTGGAGAGTATAAATAAGAGGCAAGGCTCTCTCATTTAATATCACACTTGAGAATATTGAATATCTATAGGTGACTGAGGTAACCAAAGGATATTTAAGCCTAATTTCAGAGGGAAGGTGAAGAAAAGAAGGCCGGAATTCAAGGGAGGATAAATTATTTTGATGATGCTTTCTAAGGTATGTTATTTACAAGTCATCTCACCATTTTTGCAATAAATGTTTTCCTAGAATGATTCAGACCATATAGGAAATTGAGGAAACATATCCAAGTATCCGTGGTAAAAATTTCAACATGTGGGTCATTGTATTTTTGGAGTTACACTCCGTGGAAAATAGGGTTTGTGGCTAGTCCCGAAACTAGTCTAAAACAGGTGTTTCAGGTAAAAACATCATAACTTCTTCATAACATATACAAATTTAGTAAGACCAAATGTGTTGGTTAGATTACACTTTGTAGTATTATTTTTAACATTTTCATATCGTTTAAACAAATTTCCATGTGGGGAACGCTCTACAAGGTCGCTCTCTAGAATAAGCCAAAATTCAACAAGGTATTCCATTTTTTCTATAAATCATTTTCTGAGAGGTTCCAAGTAGTGACACTTGGAGGAATTTCACAAAACAAACTAAATAACATTGTTTACTATTTCCATATCTTTATTCATTATAGGTACATAGTTATGATTATTTCAATTTAGGGTTGTTGACTAATCCCAAACTAGTCATGTGAGACTAAAGAAAAGTTTGATGAAAATGCTAGTCTCTTGTTGTGAAAGTTAAGGAAGGTTTGCAGGTATGTGATCATATAAACCGGGTCTATTACAGATTTACAAATCATATTTGGATGATGAAATTGATGAGGGATTTTGGTTAAGGTACAGGTTGATTACAAGTTGTTTGGTACAGGTTGTTGCATGGTTGATGCACTTGTTTATGGTACAGGTTGATTATAGGTTGAGGTACAGGTTGATGCATGGTTTTTGCATGGTTTAGTTTTATTGGTACATGTTTATAGAGGTATATCTCATAGTGATAGTGTGACAGTGGTTCCATCATTCTACTTCTACTTCAGGGCGGTTGGACAGGTCAAGGACAAGTGGTTGTAGCCACCTTCCGGTTGTAGCCGAAGAACATAGGGGGTTGTAGCCTCCTTCTGGTTGTATCTATAAAATATGGGAGTTGGATCTTCCCTCAGGTTGTAGCCTGAGAAACAAGGGGGTTGGAGCCTCCTTCCCGTTGCAGCTGGAAAACAAAGGAAGTTGGTGCTTCCAATGAATGCAATTCTTCAAGACATATAAGAAAAAGCATTCTGTGGTTTTCTCCCGCTTTGGGTTTCCACATAAAACACTGGTGTACTGTGTATGTGTATGATTGTTCATTTGTTCATTTCTTATTTACTCGTATTTATTGGATGATAATGCTACATTGATATAACACTTGGATTATATGGTTAAAAAGGATTAAATTTCTCTATTATTGACTCACTCTTGCTCTTAGTAATCCAACAATTTATTGGAATCGAATGATAACTCCTATGTAATAGGAGTTGTGTGTCAAGTTTCCTCCTTTGAGGTCTTATTTATACCATTTCAATATGGTTAATACCATTTCTCACAGGAATCAGGGAGTTATGAAACTAATTTTCCCATAAAATCCATGCAAGAGCATGTAATTTTCATGAATTTATATTTTTTTACTCACTTGAGAATCCACTCGCACCTTTCCTTGAGAGAAAAATCAAGTACTCGCCCTATTTGTGAAGGAAACCAGAGAGTATATGAAAAGGATGCTCATTTTGCAGAGTTGGGAAGGAAATAGTAATCCAAATTCAAGAAGAGGGTGCATTAGGGTTAATAGAGTGAATTTTTGGTAAACTGAGGTGGCTAAAGATGTTATAACATTAACCCCATAAGCCAGGTCACTCAAATAGAAAATTATTTTTCCATACATGGCATCATTGATGACTTAATGAAACTTCGTGTGGGTGTCTTATATTTAGATCCCGAATTCTAGAAATGGTGGGAATGTTATAGTAACTCCCACAACAACTATATTTCTTGGACACAATTTTTCTCAGACCTCTATGAATTCTTCGAAACAAACACTCATTATTTGGGTCGCTTGAACAAGCATAAGTAATTTGGCATAGTCAAAGAGTTCATCTTCACTTTTTAGAAACTCACCATGTACACTGAAGGCATGTTGAATACCTTCTTTATGGAATCTTTATCAGTTCTCTAAATGAAGATATACATGCCCAAGTCTTAATCACTCATCCTACTACTTGGTTGGGAGCCTCTCAAAGTGCTAGGGAACCCAAAAGGTGATGAATGCCCAAATAAAAACTTATCCTTTATTCCATAGCCCCATCCCATCAATCCCTCTCCTTCCTATCCAACCCTCAAGAGCCATAAGTTAACCCATGGTGAAATTGCAAAGTTCCAACTTAAAGGTCTCTACTACAATTGTGATGAGAAATATTTTCTTGGGAATAAACGTAAGGAGAAGAAGCTCGTTATGGAATTTTTAGAGGAAATTTCATATTATAAAACTGAAGCTATACCCAAGGGGCCTTTTCCTCTAGTAGTTGAATATATTCCTACCTCTACTCAATAGGATGTGGAACCCCAAATCTCCTTGTATGCCTTGATTGGTATTTTAGTTCCCCAAACCATCAAATTGATTGACTACATCAAACATCACAAATTAATTCTCTTAGTTGACAATGGTATCACCCATAAATTCATTCACTAACAGGTATCCCAAGGAACGCAATGCTATATCCATGCTGTGAACAATTTCTAGATCACGATTTCTGGTGGGGGTTCCATGAAATCTGGGAGTTGTCATGAAAATGTGTTGATTCAAATGGGTGATTATTCCTTTAAAAACCACATGTTTTCTATTGAAATGGGTGGTTGTGACATTATTTTGGGTGTTTAATGGTTACAAACATTGGGTCCCATCACTGTGGATCTATGTGAGTTTCTATCACGAGGGGCATGTTGTGGCTCACCTCCCACAACAACCCATATTTTAATTTTTATGGGTCCCTCTTTTTTTTTCATGCCTAATTTCTCCCCTACAAGGCATACATTCCTACTTCACTAAGGAAATATGAGATTAATTCATAATTGATTCAGAATCATGTCCATCGGAGTTTTTTACTTCATGCATCATACAAAAATTTGATCATCACACTCCGATAAATCTGGTGCATCCACCACACTCCCTTCATGGCACTCCATGGATTAATAGATTCAATCCTAACCTATCTATCTTGCTTTCCCAAGTCAGTACAATCTGTCAAACTTCCACCTCCCCAAATGGCATCCTAATATTGGACCCTTGATTTCCTGATTTATTTATCTTCAATAAGTTTCCTTTATTTCTTTCGGGACTCATCACCTTCTAAGGTATCGAAGGAATATTCCTTCGATACCATTCTCGTCGGAGTCTATGTCTTGCCCCATCATCTCTAAATCCAAAGCTGAAATATGATAGCCTTCTTGAGACCTCCCACTTGCGTGTCTAAAACATTCTCCTAGGATTAAAGAATATTCTTTCGATATTGTCTTTGTTGGAGTTAGAACATCTCCTCATCCTTTAAAACACCGATGGATTTGTTCCAATGTATTACAAGAAATATGCTTGGCACACCTTTATATAAAAGTGAATATCCTTGCTATACCTTTTGTTCAGGGTTTAGTTTGAACCTCACACTGACTACCTCCAACACCAAGACCCCGACGAGTCCCACATCCTCTGTAATGTTGCGTATGGGTCAGGTCATCACACTTTTCCTAATACAAAATAATATACTTTCGATACCCTTCCCTTCATAGCTCGAATTAGTCTGTGATCCCTCCCTCTCTGAATGCACAGCTCCAATAACAGTCTTATTTTAAGCTCAAACTAGCACCAACTTCGATACACAAATCCAGGCATCCATCACCCTTAATGAGCATTAATGACAGATATAATAGGCACTAACAACATAGGTTAAGACCAGATCTAAAAAGATTCTCGTTGACACCCGAGCTATGGCACATTTGTGTTTGTTTAATGTGCATTATGAGATATAAAACCTTACGTATTCAAGCACATCTTACACTATAATTTTGTGAAGCATCTGTTCTGTCTTGATTCCTTTTTTTAAACCAAGTTCTATTGCACAATTACTACAATCGCTTAATTACATGTAACCCATTTTTTGTCGTTTAAATATTTATTTTTGTTGTTACAGTTAACGTGTTTTGTTTAATTAAGTTGATACTCGTTTTAACATCCTAATACAATACCATTTGATAATCAATCATGGAAATCCAAAACCCCAAAAGGCCAAAGGGCTCAGTGTACTTCTAGAAAGATGCAGGGTCTAAACTATCATCTTGGTCAGTTGACGCTTTGGTGAATGATACTAATCATCACACTGGTGAAGACCATGACCCCGGTTATGAATAAATCTATAGGATCTTCAATTATGCATATTTCCCCGTGGATGATGAGAATTTGGAAGTGTACCAAAATATCCTAAGAAGAGGTATCCATCTAGTAGCCATCCGACCACCTCTTTTCCCATACAACGAAGAAAACCAATGGTTCCCTAGACAATTTTATTCCACAAAAATGACCATAATGAGAAAAAAAGGGAAGCAGGTAGTGTCCCTTAGACCTAAAGACATCGGCTCTAGATATCATCTTCCCACTCCCATATGATCTCTAAATGAACCATTCTTAAAATGGTTTTCTCAAACAAGAAAAGGACCAACAAAGAAGATGAAGCACTAGTGGGTAGACAAAGACAAAACCCTAAAACAAGGCCAAAACTTAGTTCCTACCCACATGCTCAAAACTCCCTACAAGTTTTTGGTAGTCATGCTTTGTCGCCTATATGGAGAAGAAAAGAGAATGCATTTTCAAACTGATTGGCTATTATTGACACACACCATTGTTAGGATGGGACAAGTATTAAATTTGAAAGACACCTTGATTTTCAACATATGTCTTCACACGAAGAATCTCCCAGGTATGAAGAAAACTTGTTTTTATATGTTGGCCTACTTGATTCCATTTTCTCCTCTGTATATTTTCCTGACCTGGGGTGGAACTGGGACTGAAATCAACCTCCCATCCATGTATACTTCTCTAAATTATGAAGTGTTAATTACAAAAAACACTTTTATGATATATTCAATATATTTCTATCCCCTCTGCACTCCATCCTGTTTGGCTTCCACAGACACAAAATCTCCTTCGAAGCTAGGAATGGGATGAAAGGGGTAGCCAACTAGTTTTTCTATAAATATTACTCATATATCAGGGTGTATGGGACCACTAGAGCCCCACACCTTTTACCATACTTTGTCCTAGAATGTTTCTTGATAAGAGAAATTGCATACCAAACCATGTGGTCAGGGGTTACTACACTATTGCAAACCAACAACAAAAAACCTTGGCCAAATTTCCCTATCCACATTGGAAGTTACATTATTTCTAATAACCAACATGAAAGTAAAGAAGAAAAGGCCCTACAAGAGTTAATCCTATGCCTGGGAGAGCATAAAGTCCATGATCCTCATGATATGGAGATCATCCAGGTCAGGTCTGCCGGTCTCACCCATCCCAATATCCATGTGGTCAATTTCTAGGAAGATAAGTTTAAGGGAACACTCTCTTATGACTAATTCCTACACCAGTTTCCCCATGACACTGGTAAGTGAGAGCTTGACATTGAACAAGAAGATATCAAGAGGGAAAATCTAAACCAATTCCAGAGGTTACTTCAGCGAGAACATGACACTCACATCACCAAAGAGTAGGAGAAAAACAAGAAATAAGAGAAACTTGAACAAAAAAGGCTCTAAGATGAAAAATATTATCAGAAAAGGCAAGTGGAGGAGGAGATGAACGTAAAGGAACATGAGTGCATGGTGCATTAGGATGCACTCCAAAAGAAAAAATAATAAGAAGACAAAAAATTGGCTGAGGAAGAAGAAGCCAAGAGGTTAGTTGATGAAGCACAAGACAAGAAATTGGATGATGAGGCAGAGGAAAAATGATTAGCCAATGAGGCTAAAGCTAAGAAGAAATAAGACGAGCTATTGAAGAGGAATTGAATCCAAGCACCTAACACTCCATCGATTCCCAACCTAGGGAATTGTGAATGTACCTCCTCTAGAATACACTCCCATAAGTACCATTCTAGGAGATTCCTCCTTCTCCTCCCAAGCCCTGAATTTTGAGGGCTTTGTAGTAGCCATTGGAGACTACTGTTTTGATAATAGGACAATAAGTATCGAGAAGAGATCAGCCAAGAGGAAAAGAGGAGAAGACACCAGGTCAAAATCATCTACAGGGAGGGTATTAGAGTGGAAAGTAGGGCCTTATCCTGAAGAAAATGTAGTCCAAGGAGATTCAACACTCAACTCTTTCATAGGTTTAAATGCCTCATCTTTCCTTGAGGTAACCAACGACCTCAACACTGCCAAGAACATAGTAGTTGAATTGGAGACAGAGTTGAAGAATGTAAAGGACAAATTCACCATAGATGTCTAGGAATTTGTAAAAGAAGTTGAGAGTCTCAATACATAGAAGATGAATAGATCCCTACAATCTCAAAGAGACCAGATGAATGTATAATTTGGGTAAAGGATGAAAATCCAATAGGACACCCACATAAATAAGTTAGAGGCGAAAAAAAATAAACTCAAGGAAGCCATAGAAAAGACCAGAGCATCGACATACATTATGGAATCTATCAAGGAACAGATGTTGGAATTGAGTGAAGAATTAGAGACAAGTAAGAATGAACTCCTTGATATTCTAAGTAGCATATAGGATGAATGAGAGGAAAAGATCAGGCTACAAAGCACATTGATAGAGAATCAAGAAAGGTACCAGGAAGTGAGTTAAGTCTTAGAGGAGATATTGAGTTGGTAGGATATGCACAAACCTCCACCTACCACACTGCCAATATATTTGAAGAGGGAAATACCTATATGCCAGATGCTCTTTGACACTAGAAAAAATCTCTTCAAGAGTGCATGCACCACCCAAGAGGTAGCAACCGATACTTGTGTGAATCTATGGATAAATGCAAATGATCCCATAGAAGAGGTAGGGGTATGACCAATGCAGTCCATCGATGAAACACCATCTTCCAACACCAGAATGGTTGAGGTGGAGGATCACAAGAAATACATCTAGAAGAACATCCAGAATCTATGTCAATTTGAAGAAAAAACAATTGAATAACACCTATTGAAACCCACTAGAATCACCCACAAAATATGATCCTTTGTCATGAACACAACAAAACAGTTATATCAAGAAGTATCCACCAAATTTTGCAACAGAGAATTGGTCTTGGACATATTAAAATCAAGCAAATTGGGGATCTTATTAATAGATCTTTCCCTCTAGAAAGAATACAAAGATCAGCTACAGGAACATGGCAGTTCATGATTACAAATTCCACAATTCTTTTTAGGTGTTACCTTCTTTGGTTATTGTAATATCAATTTTGAATTCAGAATATGAAGAGTTTTTTTTTGTAAAATGGCCCTAATTTAATGATCGAAAAGATAATGATTGTAAATAGTCACTCCTCACTATAAAAGGGAGGACTATCCATTTGAAACGACTTTTGGTTCCAGAATGTAGCAAGACAATATTTCTACTGCAAGTTAATTTGAACCAAAGGACATTCTAGTTGGAAATTATGGTGTTGATGTGTATGAATGTGACTATTCTATTTATGCATGTCTCTTACTGTAGTTTGTGAATATTGGTCGATGAATTAATTCTGAATTAATGTTTGTAGTTTACAGTTGCCATGATTTTCAGGATGAGTACAATGATAACATAATATAGTTAACTAATCAATTCTTTGATTCCAACAAGTTATGTTGTTGAACTTGTATATTATTTGTGTCATGAATTTCTTCAATGCAAGTAATACATATATTTCATTTTATTCATCTTTGTTAACTCGCTCCTGATCAGGATAGGTTAGTTTAGAATTAGTTAGAGACTACATCTTAGAATAACAATCACCCAACTTAGTTTAATTTTAGTTAATTATATTTTTCACTTTAAATTCATCTTAGAACATTTGGTTCTCAAATTCATATTTAGTTAGTATTTTAGTTATTTTGGTAACTAGGACAAAATCTGGTCTAAAACACTACCCTAAACTAAAGTGGGTCTAATTGGGACCTTCCATCAGACATTTTCCCTCATCTGATTGAGCGGTTCGTTCTGGCCCATCAACAGGGCAATGCTACACTTTCCAAGGAATCACAGTTGGTTCTCCAAATATCATTAGCTCACACTACATGGAAAAAATTGTTTAAAAAGGGAATTCAAGCATTGTCACCCAACTCCATGCCATTCAATCCTTTGAAACACCTTCTCAATCCATCCATCCTAACATGAAGTTAGTCTTGTCCAAATACTAGTAAGTCTTTGAAACCCCCTAATGCCTCCCACCCTCCTTTGGTGCACATTATCATTATATTCCACTCATACTGGGTAACCTCCCACCCAATGTATTCCCTTATCACCACCCATTTCCCCCAAAAAATGAAATAAAAAATATTGCTCATGAGTTACTAGCTACTAGTGTCATATTCCCTAATGTCAGTCCTTATTCCTCACCAATTGTCATGGTCCTCAAAAACTAATGCACTTGGAACATGTGTCTTGACTTTTGAGCTCTCAAAAAACTTATAGTCAAGAATAAGTTCTCCATTACCATCCTTGATGACCTCTTGGGTGAACTCAAAGGTGCTCAATTCTTCACCAAACAAGCTCTCTATTATGGCTATCACTAAATTTTCATGAAGGTGGTAGATATTCCCAATTATTGGTTTGGTCTCTTGGGACGACCCAAGTTATAACTATAATATTACCAACATACCCTTCTAACATTAGCCCTTCTAGATACCAGAAGGAAACACAGTGCGCATAGTGCACTATGCAGTCTCACTCGAGATGGATTCTATGGGTGGTCACATGACTCAGATGTCTGCAACCTTGGGATGTGATGTGTATCTCTCAGAGGCATTTAACCTACTTATTGTTAACCTTCAAACCCTCATTAGATATTATTCCATACCACTATCACAACTATTCTAATAGGACTTCATTAACCATTATAACCACATGTGTTCAATGACAAGTATTTATCTAATGTAACACAAGATTATGATCTAAACACTAGATATTCATTTATTTAGAGCCATTTTGTAGATTCCATTAGTTTATTCTTATTGCACAATGCTATTTTCTTTATCCTTTAACATGTTCATCATAACCTTACTAAAGAAAAAAAAAATTAGAAACAATGCATACATTTGTGCAAAACATAGATATAATGTGGTTCACCCCCCGTGGGGCTACGTCCACAAATATTTGTCGATTGGGATGTGTATTCATCTTCATGAAAAATAAAGTGTTGCGCACTGTACGGTCCTTCCTTCATTACAATTGATCTCCACAGATCGCAATAGTCCTCATAACACTTGGACTTTCTAATCTATGCCAACTACAACACTAATATCTCTTCTACAGGGTGTCATCAAAAACAACAACAAAAACCAAGAACAACAACCACAACCACAACCACCCTTTCAAAATCCTAATACATTCTACTTATACAAAACTGGGACAAAGCCCTTACAAAAACCCTAACCCTAAAAGGATTAGATTTGTCCAATTTCCAGTTGACTCATTCATGGTTGGTCCTTGATCCAACCATTCTCCAAGTCGATGCTTGTCCACTTTCCAAATGCTCCACAACAGTTTTTCCACTTCATAAATTCTTTTCTTAGTGTGGTTTTCCCTCTATTTTCGACACTTCGTTTCCTCTATTTCCGACGTGCTCCCGTATTTTCTGGTGTTTTTTTGAAATCTTCAAAATTTCCTTGGTTTTCAACCAAAATTGGCTTGTGCCAACTAGCCCCCAACACTGACATCATGACTTGTCCCGAGTTACTCACAGACTCCTGCATCTTTTACTACTTTTTCTAGTGCTTCATACATCTCTTTTTTCATTGGCATTTCTCTTGAGCCTGTTTTCTCTTCTCCACCATGGATTCTACCATCTGCGCGGTGACTGGAGGCTTTAATATATCTCCTCCCTCCAATCCTATCTGTTCCACTCGTGATCCCTTATTTCTACAACAATCCACTGAACATTATAGTTATTTAGATTCATCTTCTCCTGGATCCTTGTCATTAACTTCAAGCAATCTTCTGTCACATGATATTTTGCGCGACAATACATATATGTTGTTGTTGGTCGAGCACGATATCTAGCATAGTGTCCTTGATATTGAAAATTATGGTAGATAATAGGTCCTCTTCCTCTTCCCATTCCTCCTCTTCCTCTGCCTATGAATCCTCCTTTGTCCCCCTGTGGACCCATGTTCTGTTGATGATACTGTGGTCCATGATTATATTGCGGAGGTTGTTGAAACTGTGGAATTGCTTGAAATTTTTGCGCATTTCCAAATTGTGGAGCAGTCTGTCCTATCATCAACTCAACATGCATCATGTATGTGTCTGAGGTTCTTTCCTTCATTAAATCTAGAGTTCTACAATTTTTGTATACATGTCCTACTAACTTACAAAAGTTACAGAAAGTACTCTTCAGTGATGTCTTGTATTTTTGCATCATAGGGCAGTGATAAGGATCATTCCCATGTGTCTTGCATATTTCACACCAAGGCCCTCCTGTAGGAAATGGGTTTGGCATCCCTACTCCCAGGTACTATGGAAATGTCGAGCACTCATTCTTGTGATGTTCCTCTGATCTTCAAAAGTTACACCACATTGATTCTCTTTTATCCCTATTCTTATTCTGGTTTAATTGCACTATTAGGTTATTTAGGTCTTCCTTCAGCTCCTCTATAGATGGATCTGTTTGTTTATATTGATTCTCCTCTAACATCATCGCTTCTTGTAGTGCCTCTACCTAGTTTTGAAATTTATGTTGTCTCAATGGATATTTGAAATGTGGTAACAGAGAATTTATAAACAATTGTCTGTGTTGCATGTAAAAAATGGGATACTTTAATTTACCTTTCAATGTCTTGAACTTTTGATCAATGTCCCATACATATTCTTCTGGATTTTTTCTAACCTCAATCATCTCATTCATAAACTGATCCTTTGATTTTGACCTTTGAAACTCAGTTATTAGTGCATGTTTGATCTCTGCTACTGTTCTCGATGCACCCTATGGATTGTTTACTGCTAGGTTCATGTACCAATCCAACGCGCGGTTTCTGAATGTTGCTAACTATGCTTTTTTTTCTTCCTCATTAGTGATTATTTTTTCTTCCCATATTCACTCACACAAGAATAGGTTCTTCTCTATGTCTTATGTTCCATCCCCATGGAACTCTGGTAATATTATCATTGGATCTACCCCTGCCATTGTGGAATGTGTTGTACCTTCTCTGTGCGGTACTACCATCTGTCTATTGTTGTTCGTACTTGAACTCCCAGTGGTATTGCTATTGGTACTTCCACTTGTACCACTACCTATACTGTTCCTAGTACTTCCACTTGTACCCTCACTTCTATTATGATCTCCTATCTTTCTATGATCGTCAGTCACTGGTTCTCTAAACAACTATTTCTTTTCTATTGTGTTAATCATACATGGGGTTGTAGGTTCTACACTGATTCAGTTCTGGAGAGGGGTATCTCCTTCGCCATTAGATATCACTCCTCTAGTATTTATTTCATATGTGGCATGCAATATTTTTTCAATGTGCTCCATAACATGAAGATCCTCTACCTCTTCTTCATCACTCTCCAAGCCTTCCCTCTTGACTACTGCTCTTTTCTTCCTATTAAGTTTATATTGGTATGGTCTTCCATTGCACGTCATTCCTTCCTTCTACATGATTTCCTGGATATCCTCTTGATCCATCATAATAAGATATTTCTCTTTACTATTCTCTTCTGTATCCATTTCCCCCTCCATCTCAGACCTTCCTTTGGTTTCGCCTAACTCCCCCATGCACATGAGGTAGTTTATTTGTTTGATTCCATGGTTAATACCCCTTTATCATGTAATAATCTCTTGATCGAAGTGTACAACGATCCAATGTAACTTCCCCTTGGACCCTTAATAAACTCCTTCTTTGATACATTGCAATACTTCGATGTATCTACTACAAACTCAGTGATATACCACACTACAATGTTGTCTAGCGATAAATCTATTGAGCGCGTGAATTTGTTATTCACCCTTTTCAACCGCGTGATACTTTCTTCTGTCCACTCCATTGATCTAACTCTATTTTTCAGATGGGTATATTTCAACCTTGTTATCCACTCCTGCAATAGCGTGGAAAACTCACTAAATAAGCTCTCATGTATTTCATTGAATACATATCATTCCAAATACCGGTTTGGCTTAAACCTAGAGATTCTATTATCTTTGTGGGAAGACTCTAGTTCTTGGACTGTCAACCATATTTCAATATCCTCTTTTGTGGGGTTCCAACCTAAAAACATCCCCTTTCTTAATCCCTCACACCATATTGCATGATACATCCCTCCCGATCCAATCTTCTAAGTTGCAACCGACAACAGAACCATTGTTGGTTTGGTCTCTTGGGATGACCCATGTTCTAACTATAATATTACCAACATACCCTTCTACTATTGGCCCTTCTGGATACCAGAATGAAACACAACACACAAAGTGCACTGTGCAGTCTCACCCGAGATGGCTTCTATAGGTGGTCATAGGACTCAAATGTCTGCAACCCTCAGATGGGATGTGTATCTCTCAGAGTAATTTAACCTACTAGTTGTTATTCTTAAATCCCTCATTAGATCTTATTCTAGGCCACTATCACAACTATTCTAATAGGAATTCATTAACCATTATATCTTCATTTGTTCAATGACAAGTATTTATCTACTGTAACACAAGATTCTGATCTAAACACTATCTATTAATTTATTTAGAGCCATTCTGTAGATTCCATTAGTTTATTCTTAGTGCACAGTGTTATTTCCTTTATCATTTAACATGTTCATCATAACCTTACTAAATAAAATACAATCATAAACACTCCATACATTTGCACAAAACACATACATACTATGGTTCACCCCCCTGGGGATACGTGCACAAAGACTTGTCGCTTGGGTTCATTATTCATATTCATGCAAAATATAGTGTTGCGCACTGTAAAATCCTTCCTTCATTACAACCGATCTCCACAGATCACAATAGTCCTCATAGCACTTGGACTTTCTAATCTACTCCAACTACAAAACTAATCTCTCTTCTATAGGGTGTCATCAACAACAACAATGACAACCAAGAACAACAACCATGACCACCCTTTCAAAATCCTAATACATTCTGTTAACACTGAGAATCACCCTCAGACTTCTAGAGGATAATCCCAATAACCATTAAAATTTTTATGAGATAAGTCTTAAATGTGGTGTCAAATGGATAAAACTCAGTTCAACAATGTCAAAACACAAGAAATTATGGATGAAGTGCATCAACAAAATAGGTATTGTTTTAAATTAGGTCAGGTTTTTTAGGATTAGTGTGGATAAGAGGAATACTTAGTAAGAAAATGAAGTGAATATGCCACTAGATTCAGTCTATGCCTGTAGACAAAGAAGATAAATGCTTCAGATACATGAACTTCTTAAATCCAAGCAAACAAAACTCTGATAAATCTATAACAGTATAACAATCAAACATCCATTGTCATACAGCTACAAAACATCATTTGAATCCTTCAATGACAATAAAATTTTAGAGTGAGAGAGATTAAGATGGAAAAAAAAAAGCTAACTTCCATTAAACAAGATTTCATCAGATCCAATAAATCAAAACCAGAGTAGGCTTTGTTTCATTAACATCACTAAAAAGGTGTTTTACATCAACCATTCGAGACTGAAAAATTAAATCAATTTTAAAGGGGTGGATCAACAAGGAAGAGCAAGAAAGGTAGAGGGAAACAAACTATCAGCAGAAGCATTCCATTGGGCATGGAGTCAACACATCCTACATATCAAAGGCACTCAAGCTCATACTAGACCAAAAGGGATATAATTTATGGATGAAGGTATAATAAAGATAACAAAAAGAATAATATCATCAAGAAAATATCCTCTCCACAAAAAAGACTTAAAAGATAACTAGAACATAGATCATGAAAGGAGGCAATTACTACAAATCATTTGCATCTCATGAATCTCCTACCTCATTAACAACCATTGATCTTCAATGCCTACAATTCCATTCAATAAATATGACAAGACAAAATGATAACAAAGAACACAAATTATGATAATAAACTCTCATGAATCTCTAATGGAAGAAATGCTAATTACAACAGGCCCTCAGGCTTACAATTGAGCAACTAAACTGCTCCTCTAGCTCTCTCCTCTCTTGGATAATGAATCAAACCCTTCTCCAAGATCTCCATCCTCTCTTAAATAGAAAATAGCATACAAATGTACTTAGGAGGTTGAATCCCATCTCTTTAATTAGATTCTAAGCCTTGGAGATAGGTGGCAACAATTAAAGACACAAAAATCCAACAAACTGTTAATTTCCAGGAAATTGTTGGAAGTCATTAATAAATTGTTTCCACCTCACTGCATGAGGTATTTAATGGAAATAAAAATTAGGTGGAGTTATACCTTGACATCTAAATGATCCATGAGAATCCATTCGAACCCTCCTTGACAGGTGGAAACCTCCCAACAAGGCGAATATCCAATCAGCTATGCAAAACAAAGAAATTGTAGCACATTTCACAGTGCACTGGTGTTTTAATTGTTTCTCTCAAATTCCAAACTGGGTCAGGCTGAAATTTTGTCATCAAGTCAACATGGATTTCATATCCCTCCACAAACAAATTCAGAGAAACCCACTTTGTTGTTTTGGTTTTATGAACAAATTTGTAACAGTAACTGCTACATGAAATTCTGTAGCGATGTCCTATAAAACGACTCTAATGTTTCCGTAGCACCTTTTCTATATTTGGATAGGTGATTATGTAGTGCATTTTTTGTGTCTGGATAGGTGATTTTGTAGCTCCTTTGGTAGCGCAACTATATAACGGTCTATGAAGACAATTCCGTAGCGCCAGGTGCTACGAAATCTCTATGTTTTTCTATGTGATGCAACAACTCTTCAAAAACACAAAAAATCTTAGTTGATGGATTGTGAGATTGTATATGCCTCCAATAGGTGCAATTATAAGATTTCCTTAACACTTCAAGTTTGAAAAAACTAATCACCATCAAAATGGATCATCATCATCTCCAATTTCCCTCTACCAGCCAATCTGCAGCAAATTTCGCAGCGCCTCTATGAACTAGGAGTAGAATTCAAATCTTTGATAAAACAGTTAGATATATTTAATGACCAAATCTCAATTAATTCCTTTTAAAACATGGATGTTGAAAACAATGAGATTGAATGACACCAGCTTCATAAATGCAATAATGGTAATACAAAATATGCACTTCAATATGCACTATGAAATCTCTTGATTCATCAGTGTTGTGAAATGACCAAGTTTGCTACTACAAATTTGTGTGCTAACACATTCTACTTATCCAAAACTGGGACAAATCCATTAAAAAAACCCTAACCCTAAAAGGATTAGATTTTTCCACTTTCTAGTTGACTCATTCATGGCTGGCCCTTGATCCAACCATTCTCCGAGTAAGCGCTTGTCCACTTTCCTACTGCTCCGCATCAGTTTTTCCACTTTTTAACTACTTTTCTCGGCACAGGTTTTCCTTTGTTTCCGGTGCCACTTTTCCTCTATTTCCGACGATCTCCCTTATTTTCCGGCGTTGTCTTGAAATATTCAAAATTTCCTTGGTTTTCTCCCAAAATTGGCTTGTGCCAACACCAATACTATTTTTGACACTCATGAAGGTAATTACAAGTTCTTGGTGATGGACTTCTTCCTTTGCAATGAACCTTCCACCTTCGAGAACCTCATGAACAACATATTTCAACCCTTTATCCATCATTTTTTCCTCATATTTTTTTATGACACCTTGATCTACATTAAAAATTGGCAATCCCATGTCACCCATGTGGATTATGTCTTACAACTTCTTGTTAATAATAAATTCTTTCTCAAGAGGAAAAAATGTGATTTTGGTGTCTCTGAAGTGGACCCAAATAAAATTGAAACAATGAAGGATTGGCCACATCCCCAAAATCTTAAAATTTTATGATGTTTTCTTGGTCACACTAATTACTATAGAAAGTTCATCAAGAACCGTAGAAATATTGCATCTCCCCTCCTACCTTGCTTAAAAATATTTATTTCAATTGGAATGAAGCCACCAACCAGGACTTCCAAGATTTGAATAATTCTCTATGTACAACCATAGTACTCACTCTATCACACTTCACTAAGACCTTTGTTTTAGAATGTGATGCCTCCAATAAATTCATCGGAGAAGTACTCAAGCAAGAGGGAATACCATTGGCACCAACAAACAACTCTGTGAGAGGAACATGGGAAAATACACTTACGAAAAATAAATTATGTTTGTCTTGCATGTTATGGATATCTGGCATCCCTACCTACTTAGACAATGTTTCAATATTAAAATTGATCATCACAGATTGGAGCACTTCCTAGACAAAATGATTTCATCCCCCAAGCAATAGAAATGGGTCACCAAAATGTTTAATATGATTATGCGATAATTTATAAGAAGCGTAAGGAAAATGTGGTAGCATATGATCTCTCTCTCTAAAGTATGATGAGGAATGGTCCCTCTTTTCCCTCTCCTTCATCATATTAGATTGGTTGAGTGATGTATGCAAAGAATGGTTAACAAATACAAATATTTCATGTCTATTCCAATAGCTTCAAATGGAATTACATGCATATTAGGGATACACTTGGAACATTGAAGAGATTCACTCTAAAGGACATATATCTTTTACCAAACATTTCACCTCTAAATCAACAATGTTATCTGAACTCCATGCATCCCCAATGACAGGTCATTCTCTGGTCATTTCAGCTTTCATAAAACATATGAAAGGATCAAGCATTATTTTTTGGGGGGAAGGCATGAAGAAGGAAATCCACAATTTTAGTGGTAGAATGTGACCTTTTTCAATGACAAAAGGGAGAAATTGTGAAAAAACCAGGTGAAATACAATGTTTAACCATTCCACCAGTTGTATGGATTGGCATTTCTATGGACTTAATTGTGGGGTTACCCAAATCTGACAAAGAATCTATCATTATGATTATGGTAGATCACCTTTCCAAATAAGATCATTTTTGTTCTTTACAACACACCTTTAAAGATTCCACAGTCACTCAAGTATTCATGGATAATATCTCTAAACTTCATGGTATGTTGTAATCTATTATAATAGACCATAATCCCACTTTCACTAGAAATTTTTGGTAAGAACTATATCGGCTCGAGGCAACTTAATTTCATTTTAGCACCACCTATCACCCCAAAAATGATGGTCATATTGAAGCTGTCAATAAGTGTTTGGAATCATATTTGAGGTGCTTTACTTCAAATTACAATCCCAATGGGTTTAGTGGCTACCTCTAGTTTAATTTTTCTACAATACAACTTATCATGATGCCATTGGCGTGAACCCCTTTGAGGTTATCTATGGAAAAAATCCCCCATTAGTACTATCCTACTTACCCAAATTCTCTAAGGTATAGGAGGTCGAAAAAACCCACACTCTCAAAGATAATATAGTCATGGATCATATTTGGATGAAGCAAAAATCTAATCAGCATCATTCTAAATGCTATTTTGATGAAGGGGATTAGGTGTTCCTTTATCTACATCCTTACAAGTAGGCCTCCCTCAAAGGAAACTACCACTAGAATATTTATACAAAGTTTATGTTCCCCTATAAGGTACTCAAATGTATTGGACCAATGGTTTAAAAATTATAATTTCCAAGCCACTCTAAAATTCATCTAATCTTTCATGTCTCCTGCTTAAAGAAAGTGGTCAAATCTACTTGTCATATTCAAAATAGCTTTGTAGAAATGGATGAAGAAAGTTCCATTTGGTTTCAACCTGAGGTTGTCCTTGAAAAAAGAGAGTGTTGTATCTAAAAGTGAAATATTCAGGAGGTCATGATACATAGGAAGGATACATCACTCGAGGATGACACATAGGAACCCATAGATATACTGACCAACAATTCCCTCATATCCAACCTTGAAGAGAATGTTGATTTTTAAGGGGGGGGGCATGTTAGGGTCCTACCCTTCCTAACCCCCTAAGTAGATATATAGGTTTATATGTATGGAGGCCATTTTTAGTAAATAAGGCCCATGTAGTAGTGTGGAAGAAATAAATGTAAGAAGGCTTACTAGAAGGTTCCTCCTACTAGAAAATGCCTTCTCTAGAATGTTCCTACAAGGGAAATAGTACTATATAAAGAATTAGAAGCAATGTAATGATATGTATTGTGAACTTATTTGTAATTGGTGTTGTTTTCAATTGGAGTTTTCCCCCTCAAAGGGGCAAGTAAACATTGCTTCCATTAATAAAAGTCTACCATTTTGTGGTATTCTGGTTCTTTATTTGGCTATTGTGGTTGCAATCTATTATTTCTATAGTAAATCTAGGTCAATTTGATTATTTATTCTATGCATCTTTCAATTTACTAATAAAATACGTCATGGAAAAGGGAGTTCTAGAAACATTAAACAATGCATACATCATTAACTCCAAAGTTACTATAGTTTGAAAGAGGCTAGAAGAGTAAATAAATTTGCTAAGTTTTCTTTTTTTTCTTATCATGTATTCATTGAAAACATGGAAGAAAGTGTCCCGACCATTTACAACATCTATAAGAAAAAAAAGATAGTATAAGAGAAGTAGTTGACCCAAAACTACAACCAATTCACTATATCCTAAAAGAGAACAACCAAATAGAACATTGAAGTTTGGATGCAATTAAAAGAGATTTTGATTGTCATATTTTTAAAGTTTGCCAAGTTTGTCAACCAAGTATTTTTTTTTGTTTTTAAAGTTTGTAAAGTTTTGGACAATCTTCTTCAAGACAAAGATGTATTTTAGGGTGGGGGAGCTGTAGTGAAAGGAATACCTCCCTATAGTGTTTTTTTTTAAGATTCCTCCATATACTTGACATATATTAAGCATGCATTTTATATAAGTTAAAGGATAAGAATGTTAGTTTATCAATTCATTGACTGAGTTAGTTTATCAAATGCAAACCATCAATTAAGAAGTTATAATTCGAGTTAGTTTATCAAATGAAAACCACCAATTAAGAAGTTATAATTCGAGTTAGTTTATCAAATGCAAACCAACAATTAAGAAGTTATAATTCGACTCAGTTAATTGATCAAATGAAAAACCAACAATTAAGAAGTTATAATTGTCTTTTTTTGGTTGATAAAATGAAAAACCAACAATTAAGAAGTTATAATTGTCTTTTTCCATGAAAACGTATTGTTTAAGACACATGACATATAATATAAGGTTGGAGATTGTGAGGATATTTTGGAGAATATAATAGACCAATGATCATGTTGTTGTATTAAGAAAATAGCCTTCATCTATGCAGTTGTGTATATGTATTGCTTTGCAAATTAAACTATGTTCTTGTATATATATTTTTCTATACAACTAGTAGTTCCTTGATAGATTACTCTAGTCTATTTGCATGTCAACAATGAGATTCTTGAAACAAGTCTTTATAAGACTATTTGTTTCACTTATGTACAGGAGGAAATAATTGGATCATGGCAAAGATGTAGTTTTCGTTTCCAATACAACTTTGACGTTGAAAGTGTCATACAATATCATCTAAATCTTACAAAGAATGGCTATCGTGCATTAATCTACAGGTTAGTTTCCCATCCCATACTTGTTTTGTTTTTAGAATCACTTTAATTACTAAATTCAATGCAACCTAAGATTATCACAAAAGTTTTGTGATAACTTTATACATTATTACAAATTTTGTGACAACTTTTATTACTAAATTTAATGCAACCTAAGATTAGACTTTATAAGAATAATATGAATACAAATTTAGAAGAGTTTGTGAAGTTTTAATATCATTTAAATTTTTAGTTAAGATTAAAAAAATATCAACACCAACATATTTTTTTCCAAAAATGTAGTTGTGTAAATTAAGATAAAAGTTTTATTTAAGTTGGTTTTTAATATTTTATTGTTCTAATGTTGTTAACAATAATAGCTAAAAATATCTACATAAAATATCACAATTAATATTTCACCATTTTTTCTCTTTTTAATAAATGTTGGATATAGTTTACATCTTTTGAAACTAATCTTAAAAAATGCTTATCGGTTTTATCATTAATCCAGATTGGACCATTTTATTTTTCTTCATCTATGTCAATACGTTTTGGGTAAAAATATTAAAGGAATAAGCTTGCAGGGTCATTTTAGTGACTGGTCTAAATTTGGAAATTTGTGTTAAAAAAATTGTCTAAAATCTTCCAGATCCATTTTGAGGCATCAAATGACACCTTTTTTGGTCCAAACATTACTATGAATAAATATTATATATTCTACACATCGATAGCTTTCCAGCAGTATGAGAAACGCCTCAATTAGAGTTTGTATGCGAAAGTTATGCCTCCTACAAGTTGACCTACCATATTGTTCTCCATGGTGTGAATGGATGCCATGTCATCCCCCATTACTTAGACATGTGGGGATAGCCACATAGTGTATTTTCTAAGAAAATTCTAGAAGGTCAAAATCCTTATCACAATTGAAGGTTGAGGAAGTCAAAACTCTACCCCTAGATGGATATCAGACTATGTTAAATACCGAGCCAGTAGGAGGAGAAGGCGTTCCATTATTTTGCATTATATCTTGTTCAATAAATAAGAAAAACATGTGAGAGTTGTGTTATGTAAGTATAACGTAGGAGCAAAGATTTTGTAG
>ML808676.1:60373-75954 GCA_009831015.1 Picea engelmannii | reverse complement strand
TTATTTGATGATGAATGACATGATTAAGGTTAATGTTTATGTAGTTCTTGAAGGTTAAAATTGTTGAAATAACTCTATATTGATTCACCCCACCCCCCACTCTGAGTACTCTTGAATATTCTAACAATTGGTATCAGAGAAGGTTCCTTCAACAAAAACATAACCATTGCAAGATAGATCACAAATAAGAAAGGAAAATTTACCAAAAATGGAACACCATTTTTTGATGGGAAAAATCATTAATTTTTAAGCATAAGAATGAGAGCATTTTTACAGGCATAGAGATTTTATGTTTTCCAAGTTGTAGTAAATGGATACATTGCACCAACTTCTCCCCCAATAGACAACTCTAGGAAAACACTTAGTGAATATAATTCAAAGGCTATAAATGTCATTCTAAGTGGTCAAACAAGTTCATAATTTGTTAAGGTTATGCATTGTGATTCTACAAATGAAATATGGGACAAGCTCAAGAATGTTTATGAAGGATATGCTAAAGTCAAATGGGTTCGGACATTTGAGAATGAAGGAAGATGAAAATATTGCAACTTATTTTCTGTGAGTTGATGAAATTGTGAATACTATAAGAGGATTGGGAGAAACTATTGAAATTTCATCTATTATGCAAAATATATTGAGATCTCTCCCAATTATATTTGACCCTAAAATCTTATCTCTAGAATAAATATAAGATCTGGCTATGTTGAGCATGAATGAATTACATGGAATACTTACATCATATGAAATGAGAATAAAATAGGAAAAAACATCCAGAAGGGAAACATCTTTCAACGCCTCTAAGAAGAAAAGAAAGAACAAGCGAAAGTCAAAAACCTGCTCCAACAATAGTGATGATTAAAACAATGAAGAAGAATCCAACTTTATGAGAAAGATAAAAATAGGAATCAACAAGTACAAAGGTAAGCTTCCTTTCAAATGCTTTAATTGTGGTAAAGTTGGCCATTTTTCTTCCAAATGTCCTTATGCAAGGGGTTTAGGTAGTGATTAAGAAGAAGTTTCTAAGAAAGATTAGCCTTAAACAACTGACAAGCTTGCTAGGATTTTAAAGAAGAAAAATGTTAGGCCAAATTTCAAACCCTTAAACACTATTAGGAATTCCCTTAAGTCGGTAAAAGACCCTATTGATCCCATCGAACAGAAGGGTGTCTATATGATCCCTTGCTTGTGTGGTAAACAATACATAGGAGAAACAGGTCGGTCCTTTAGAATTATAATTCAAGAACATGCCGTTGATATCAAGCACAATCGCACTCATCCCTCGCATTGGCAGAATATTTGGATAAGACAAAACATCATATTTGTATTGAAGAGGCCAAAATTCTTGCCAAGATAGATCACTATAACAATAGAAAATTTAGGGAAGCCATTGAAATAAAAAAAACACCCTAACAATCTAAACAGAGATGATGGATGGAAGATCAGTCAAAATTGGATCCCAACACTAACCACAAGGACAGATTCTAGAAATTAATTAATAATATATTTTTAAGTCTTTTATATATTCTTAGGTCTTTTATATATAATTTAATAAGTCGGCTCTTTACTAAAAAACTTTTCATATTTATACACCTGATGATTTTTCAGATTTCCCTCACATCTTAAAAAGCTCTTCCCGATGATGGAACACATTTGTTTGGTCCGAAACGTTGAATAAAAAACTGATGCGATGAATCCGAAAGAACCTTATCATAACACCAATCGCAAAAGTCTCAGAATTGAAATACTGATCTTGTACAAATAGGATACAGCTGATAAAATCCGACATTTTGAGCGGATGAAATTGCAATTAGCGAGAAGGAAATCTAATCTAACTTTCTTGAAAATATGTAGAGATGTTGATGTGATTCCTAATTTTCATAGAATCATTCATAGACTTCGCAATAAGATAAATGACTGCATCTTTCACAAGGATAGCATTTCATTACTCCATGATGAAATCCATAAAGCAAGGTTTAAATTGGATAACTTGTCACGTAAATTATTTGAATACCATACTACTCTGGCAAATATAATCGAACCATCTCTTTGGGCAAGAATAGATGCCTGCTCATCTTTAAAGTCATTGAATTTTGAAGAAATTTTTGTTAGTAAGCAATGCAACAAATTCACTCACCTCGAGAGCACACAAAATCAGATCCGGATGCATAAAAAAAGGAATAAACTCTTATGTGAAGCGCAACAACATACTGGTAAACATCACGTTGAACAAAACAGGCATGTGCTCTCTGAATAAACTATCAACACCGTCGAGCCACCTCCACAACACAAGGACAATTCAACAAACCCCGATGTTAATCTGCTTACACAACTACATAACGGAAATTTTGTTATTAATAAAATAAGCACTACCCAGAAGAATAGCCTTAACAAAATAATGACTAAAGTAATTAAATATAATAATAACAATAGTCCCCAAGTAAAACAAACATAATAATAATGGTACCGTCTGCAGTTTAAATTCGTTTGTTGATACAAACATTAAGGGCATGAACATTTCGTATATTGGCAGTGCTTATAATGATGACAACAACGCTTGCAGCTACAATGAAATGAAGAGGTAATGGAACCTACATGAAATGGCAACGTATGCAATGAGGACAACAATGATAGCACTTGCAGCCACAGTGAAAATGACGGGAACAGTGAGGGGAATGTAAACATACCAGGTAACATTGTAATAGATACCATATTTTCCAATAATAATAGCAACCAGGCTGAAACTTTGGCAAGCAATAACATTAGTAACCAGGCTAGATCTATTGAACACAATAATTTAGTAGTCAACCTATCAAGGCAATCCATCGATGAATACACTACTAGGTTACTAGAGAAGGGTCTTAACTTTGCCATTGCACCTCTCAAAATTCTTGTCAAAGATATCCTTTGCAGCATTGAAAATGGAATTAAAAACCTCTCAGATAATGTCAATGAAGAAATCAGGCAAGATTGCTCAGTAATTCTCCATAGAGTGAAACCACCAAAAAGCAATATCACCAAAGAAGAATTTTTGGCTTTAAAATCCCTCAACAATAATATGAATTTAGTAGTCCTAAAAGTAGACAAAGGGGGAGTTGTTGTCATTATGAACAAAGATAATTATATTCAGAAAATGCTAGACCATATCAATAATAGTGGGAGTTATAAGAAACTTAATAAAAATCCCCTAAAAAGAATTGCAAGGGAAGTCTCCAATGACATTAAGTTGAGCAACATAAATGAAGTTGACAAAAAGAAATTTCTTGTTAGTTTCCCTTCCACCCCAAGGATCTACGGCCTTCCCAAAATTCATAAAGAAGGATCCCCTCTTAGACCTATCATCAACACAATAGGTAGTCCTACTTATCAACTTGCAAAATATTTGTCTCATAAACTCAAACCCTTAGTCGACAATACTAGCTCTTTTGTTAAAAATTCCACTTTCTTTGTAAACAAGATCAAAGATATCAATTTGGAAAATGATGACACCCTCGTTAGTTTTGATGTTGTTTCTCTCTTTACTGAGATTCTCATTTATGGAGCTTTGAAGGTCATCAAGAGATTCATTGATCAAGGCACTGATGAGCTAGTTGAAATTTGTTTGAAATCCACATTCTTTAATTTCTAGTCAGACATATACGAACAAACATGTGGGGTAGCTATGGGATCCCCCCTCTCTCTTATCATAGCCAATTTATTCATGGAGGATTTGGAAAGAAAATCCCTTATTTCCTCACCCCTTCAACCCAAATACTAGAATAGGTTTGTGATGATACTTTTGTTATTTGGCCCCATGGTTATGAAAAATTAAATGAATTTGCAAATCACCTCAATAAATAGTCTAGTCACATAAAATTCACTATGGAGGTTGAAGATAAAGGTAGTCTTCCTTTTCTAGATTTCAAGGTCACAAAAATACTTGATGGATCCTTATCCCACCAATTCTATAGGAAGAAAACTCACATAGAACAATACCTTCATGTTGATTCCCATCATCACCCTGCCCAAAAATTAGGGGTTCTCAACACCCTAGCTACTAGGGCCTTCAGAATCTTTGATGATGAACACCTTGATGAAGAGAAAAACCACCTTCTCAAGGTTTTCAAAGATAATGCCTATACAAAACATGAGCCTTTTAGAATGCCTCCAAAATACCTAGAAGTAAGGCACAAACAAATAATGACGTGTCCAAGGTTTTCTTACCATACATACAAGGAACAACTGATAAGCTTGCTAGGATATTGAAGAAGAAAAATATTGGGGCAACTTTCAAACCCTTAAACACTATTAGGAATTCCCTTAAGTCGGTAAAATACCCTATTGATCCCATCGAATGGAAGGGTGTCTATATGATCCCTTGCTCGTGTGGTAAACAATACATAGGAGAAACAGGTCGGTCCTTTAGAATTAGAATTCAAGAGCATGCCATTGATATCAAGCACAATCACACTTGTCCCTCGGCATTGGCAGAAAGATAAGACAAAACATCATATTTTTATTGAAGATGCCAAAATTCTTGCTAATATAGATCACTATCACAATAGAAAATTGAAAAACAACCTAACAATCTAAACAGAGATGATGGATGGAAGATCAGTCAAAATTGGATCCCAACACTAACCACAAGGACAGATTCTAGAAAATAATTAATAATATATTTTTAGGTCTTTTATATATTCTTATGTCTTTTATATATAATTTAATAAGTCGGTTCTTTACTAAAAAAAAATTTCATATTTATACACTTGATGACTTTTCAGATTTCCCTCACATCTTAAAAAAATCTTCCTCATGATGGACCACATTTGTTTGGTCCCAGAATTTGAATAAAAAACTGATGCAATGAATCCGAAAGAACCATTTTATCATAACACCAATCGCAAAAATATCATAACTGAAATAATAAAAAAAATATCAGAAAATAGAGAAGGAAATAAACAAAGAAAGAATTTTGAAAAAGAAAAGTCTCTATTCAAAATATGTTAGTTCCTCATATCTAATGAAGATGATTATAGTGATAGCGACTCAAGAAGAGTACTCTTCATGGAACTAGAGACTCAAGAGGAAACTACTTAAAATAATGAAGGAGACTATGATGAAGAAGGAGAAGTAAATCTTGAGTCACAATTGATGAGTGCCTTAAGTGATCTAAGAATAGCAAGGAAGAAAAACAAATATCTCAAAGGTGAATTAAGTAAACTAAAGAAAGGATTTCAAAACCATAGAAATTTGTTTGAAGAAGCCAAGAAAACTATCATTGATCTAAGGATCTAGTTGGAAGAAACCAAAGTGATTGAAGAAACACTTAAGAGACAATTGGAAAAAAAGAAGAAAATAGCAGAGAATCTAGAAGATGAAATAGTCTCACTAAGAAAGGAACTACAGAAGAAGGACATCAAACTAAATTTTGGAAATAACATCAAAATACTGGATGAAATCATCTACAATAAAAAACCATTCTATGACAATTTTGGACTTGGATACAAACAAAATAATACTAATCAGGTTTCAAGCTCTATGATGATAGGAAATGAAGAAGAGAAAATAAGTTTGGTATATATTATCAAGGGCTCCATCAAGAAATAAGAATGCAAGTTGTTAAACAAGGACATATAGAAACCATAAATAAAGAAGAATCAAGAAGAAGATCATGCATTTAAAGAAAAATTGAATCAACAACCATCAATGAAGAATACCAAAGATGAAGATCATGATTTTATAATAACAACACCAACTAGAATACCACCCACACCCAGGTACCAAAATATTTTTCTTGGATTGTGTTATTCTTGCAATAATTTTGGGCACAAAGCCATAAATTGCAGAGCCTATGCAAAGGGTAGAAACATCTGGAATAAAAATAGCTATGAAAATCCCAAGAATCATTATGAAGTAAGTTATCCTAGAAAGCCTCGTGAAGCATTTGACATAAATTATAAAAATTTCGGTGCTTTGGGTTATGAAATCGAATGCTACAAATGTAACAATTTTGGACACATAGCCAGAAATTGTAGAAGTGATTTGATAGTTTCTTCAAGGTAAAATATGCATGTTCCTTTCAATCATATAGGGGAACAATAGAGAACTAGGAAAATGAAGCAAGAAGATTTGAAGGTTGAGGAATGTGGGTTTGTCTTACAAGCCCAAAATAGAAGAATCCATTGGTATATTGATAATGAATGCTCAAACCATATGATTGGAGACAAAAATGTATTTGTAACATTAAAGAAACAAAAATAGGTGTATGTCATGTTTGAAAATGATAACTCAACCAAAATTATAGGAAAAGGCAAAGTCAGTCTTGGAAACAAAGACGATGTGGCAGAAAATGTCCTACTTGTTGAAAATATAAAGAATAATTTTCTAAGTGTGAGCCAAATGTGTGATCAATTACACACACTTATATTCAATTCAAAAGAATGTGAAATAAGGAAAGAAGGATAATGCAGACTAGTGGAAACAACGAGGACTCCAAACAACATATACATCTTGAATGGGATCGAAGAAGAAAGATGTTTTTTGGGAAAATAAGATGAAAGTTGGATTTATCATAGGAGAATGGACCATATACACTTTGATAATATTTTCAATATCAACAAGAAGCAATTTGTAATAAAAATGTCGAAAATTACAAAGTCAACGAATTTCATGTGCAAGCACTGTCAGCATGGAAAACAAACAAAAGTTGAATTCAAGACAAAGGAATACTCTGAAACAAAACTATTGGAGATTGTACACACTGATTTATGTGGTCCCACAAGAAAAAAAGGAATGGATGATGAAAAATACTTCATACTACTCATTGATGACTACACCAGAATGAATTGGGTTTTCTTCCTCAAGAAAAAGTTAAAATATTTCAAATGTTTTAGGGTATTCAAGGAACTGGTTGAAAATGAATCTGATTTAAAAATAAAATGCTTAAGATCAGATAATGGAGGTGATTTTACTTCAAATTAATTCATGTATTTTTGTGAATAACATAGAATAAAAAGATAATTCTCAATAGCTAGAACACCTTAGCAAAATGGAGTTTTTGAAAGGAAAAACATGACTGTACAAGAAATGGCCATAACTAGATTGAATGAATCCAAGATAAGTGATATCTTTTGGGGACAAGTAGTGCATACAACCATTCATATCTTCAACATAATATTGATCATAATTAATAATGATAAGACTCCATATAAGTTATGGAAAGGAAGATCGACCAATGTCAAGAACGTTAGAGTGTTTGAAATCAAGTGTTACATAAACAGGGAAGATAAGAAGATTGGAAATTTTGACTCTCGGATGGATGAAGGCATATTTTTTGGGTACTTGTGAAAAAGAAAAGAATTTAAGTGCTACAATATAAGACTCAACAATATAGTGGAAAGTATCAATGTAAAATTTGATTAAATAGACTTGCGAAAGACCAAGAAGGAACGTTGAAATTCAAAAATCTTTGAAGAACATGAAAATGAAGAACCAAAGAAAGAAGAAGAGGAAGAACAAGAACAAGAACAAGAAGAGAAGAAACAAAAATTAGAACAAGAATAAAACAAATAGCAATATTTCCAGACACCTTCTAGAACACCTAACTACCGGATTCAGAAGAATCATCCACTAAGACAAATCAATGGAGAAAGAAGTTTTGGAGTATAAACCAACAAAAGAAGGCAAGCCCAGACACCTAATCAAGGTTTAAAATTGATACTTGGACAACATGCCACCAAAAAAGGGAACTTCTACACCAAATAAGCCTCCAGACAATCCTACTTGGGCTCTTGATGAAGGTGAAGAAATACGTAGGGACATAAATGATTTACAAAATAAGATAGCAACAAAATATGAACTACAAGGGATGATGGATGGTTTAAAAAGGGATATCATGGAAGGATTGAAAAAATTCCTAATAGAGAGGACACCTGAAAGTGAAAATGTATCCCATGAAATTCATGATGAGGACACAAGGAAGAGGAATCAAGAATGGAGAAAATTCAACTTTGGGTTGAAGACCAACCACTTTCCTAAGATCGATATGAGGAATTTTGATGGAAAGGACCCAATCACATGGATAATTCAGATGGATAAATTCTTTGACCTACATGATGTGTCACATACACAAAAGGTACGAATTGCTTCTTTATATTTAGAACCTAATTGATTTGTGTGGTATCGATGGATTTGTTCTTGCAAATCACCTGTCACTTGGAAAATTTTCACGGAAGAAATGATAGCACACTATGAGGATACAAGGACCAATACCTTCTTTATCCAATTGATAAATCTCAAGAAAAAGGGTTCAATTGCAGAGAACATTGAGAAATTCCAAAGATTGAATATAAAGGTAACAAATATTCCATATGAGCACCTGATTGATGTATTCATAGGAACTTTAAAGGATAAATTTCAACATGAGGTTCACCTTTGGGAACCCAAATCATGGGAGAATACAGTCAGGGTGGCAAGAAATGTTGAAAGTAAAAATATGGCTATGGCTACTAGAAGGACCACTTCTAACATCCATCGAGAAAATAATGTTCCTTCTTATAAAACACCTCAACCTACAAGGTTGACACCTCAACAATTGGAGGAAATAAAATCAATTTTTTTATGCTTTAATTGTGACAACAAGTACAGTAAGGGAGATAAGCGTGGTGAGAAGAAATTATTCTACATAGATTGTGAAGAGGAAGAAGAACAAGAACAAGAACAATAACCATTTCAAGATGAAAACGTAGAAGTGATTTCTTCTGAAGAGTTGACTCCCATGATATCATGTAATGCATTGGCTAGAATTAGCACTCCTCAAACCCTCAATATCGAAGGGTATATCAAAAATAAAAAGTTAATAGTCCTAATTGATTCTGGTAGTACTCATAATTTCATTCACTATAAACTAGCCAAAGCTCTCAATTGCTTTGTATATCCAGTGTCATAGTTTAAAGTAATGATTGCAGATGGAGGAACTATCAATTGCTCAGGAAAATGAAATAAGAAAAATCTTACCATGGGGGAATATGTAATGAATAGTCCAATGATTTATATACCCATGGGTGGTGTTGATGTCATACTAGGAATCCAATGGTTACAATAATTAGGAACAATGGATTTTAATTTTCAATAACATTTCATGAATTTTTCATTGGAAGGAAAATAAATTGAGTTAAGGGGTATCACAGGGAAACCCAATAAGGTGAAAAGATCTAATGGCATGAAAACATTATTGAAAAAGCAGCATTAGGGTGTAATTGTACAACTATTCTCATTAGATGTTCAAATATCTAAGCCATCTATTCCCCTAGATCTCCAAGGGATCATTGATAAGAATTCCAAAGTATTTGAAGATATTCCCAAAGGTCTTCCACTCACTCGAAATCATGATCATGATATTCACCTAATTCCTGGGATTTTTCCTCCTAACATCAGGCCTTACAGATACTCTTATTCCCAGAAGAGTGAAATTGAGCATATGGTTGAATAAATGTTAGAGGCTAGCATTATTAGACCTAGCCAAAGTTCTTACTTTGCACTGGTGGTAATGGTACTCAAGAAAGAGGGCTCATGGTGTATGTGTCTAGATTATAGAGAGCTCAACAAGATCACTATTAAAGATATATTTCTCATTCCCATAATTGATGAATTGTTAGATGAACTACATGGAGCAATCCATTTCACAAATTTGGATCTTTGTTCAGGGTATCATCAAATTAGAATGAAGGAAGCAAATATCCCAAAAATAGCATTCTGAACTCATGAAGGCCATTATGAATTTTTGGTCATGCATTTTGGCCTTACAAATGCACCTTCCACATTCCAAGGGATGCATTTTCATGGAGTCCAGAGGCAACTCAATATTTTGAGAAAATTAAAGAGGCAATGTGCAAAGCTCTTGTCTTGACCACACCAGAATTCACAAAATCCTTTATTTTGGAATGTGATGCCTCAGGAAATGGCATTGGTATTGTTCTAATGCAAGAAGGAAGTTCCCTTTCTTTTGAAAGTCAGCCACTCAAGGGAAAAGACTTACAAAAACCCATTTATGAGAAGGAAATGATGGAAATACTAAACACATTGAAGAAATGGTGCCCTTACCTAATAGGTAGGCACTTCAAGGTCAAAACATATCATGATAGTCTTAAATCCTTATTAGAACACGGACTATCTTCATAAGAGCAACAAACATGGGTGGCCAAGATATTAGGTTATGATTTTAAAATCATCTATAGAAAAAGGGAAGAAAAATGTTGTGGCAGATGCACTCTCAAGAAAGGATGAAGATGTTAAGGCCTTTCTCTGTGATATCTCGATAATCCAAAAAGATTGGATAATAGAAGCGAGGGATGAATGGAAGAATGATGAAAATGTATGGAATCTCATTCAAAGGTTGCAGCAGGATTCCAGTGCATCAGATACATTTACATGGAAAAACGATTCACTATGGTACACAGATCGCTTATATTTATGTAAGAACTCCCAACTCAAACAAAAGGTACGATTGGAATTACACACCTCTCCAGTAGGAGGGCACTTAGGATTTTTGAAAACCTATGATAGGGTCAAGAAGGAATGTTTTTGGGATGGCCTTAAAACTGATGTTCAAAGGTTTGTGGTAGAATGTTTGGTTTTCCAACAAAATAAGGTGGAAATAATTAATACCCCAAGTATTTTACAACCATTAGCCATCCCAAGTTAGTGTTGGGAGGAGGTTTCCATGGATTTCATCACAGGGTTACCGAAGTCTGAAGGAAAGAGTGTCATCATGGTGATTGTTGGTAGTCTAACCAAGTTCTCACACTTTTGTGCACTCTCTCATCCCTTCAAAGCTAGTACAGTTTCCACCGCATCCATTGAGACAGTTCAAAAGCTATATGGAATCCCAAAGATTATTGTAAGTGACAAAGATCCCATCTTCACTAGATAGTTTTGGATAGAATTATTTTCTTGTTTGGGTACTCAATTGGCTCATAGCTCATCCTATCATCCTCAATCTATTGGACAAATCGAGATAGTGAACAAATTTCTAGAAGGCTACCTTTGTTTCTTTGTCTATGATAAACAAACACAATGGTTCAAATGGTTACCCTTGGCAGAATAGTGGTATAACACTTTCTTTCATACTGCAACAAAAATGACACCATTTATGGAACTATATGAATACCACCCTCCTTCCATAAAACAAAAATATAAGGTTCAAGTAGTGGAAGATCACATTGAGCATCAACATCAAGTTCTCCAAATCTTAAAGGAAAACCTGACCATGGCACAAAATCGCATGACACAACAAGCATATCAAACAAATGTCCCTCAAGCATGCCAAGAAGGATAATAAATTATCACCAAAGTACTATGGCCCTTATAAGGTGTTGCAAAAGATTGGTACTATGGAATACAAATTGGATTTTCTTGCATCTTCACGAGTACACCCAATTTTCCATGTTTGATGCTTAAAGAAGGTTATAGGTGACAAGATCCTAGTTCAAACTATATTTCATGAACTTGATGAGGAAGGAAAAATCATATTGGATCCTGAAGCTATAACTGACACAAGAATTCGCCAGCTGAGGAATAGATCTAGTTCAGGGTATCTCATTAAGTGGAGGAAACTACCTACTAAATATTCCACTTGGGAAGATGAGTCTTTTATACAAAAGTATCCATAATTACTTAAGCGTTGAGTAAAACACTTGTCTGAAGGGGAGGGGCATGTTAAGCCCTAAATAGTGGCACATTACCCCTTAATTGGGGCATATTACATTAGTAATGTTATTTTATTTACGTTAGCTTGGGTCCATTAGTTGTAATTGTACCTCCTAGTCTCCTATATATACCAAGTATGCATGTTCATTTGGAATCATCTGGTATTTGGAAATTTATGTGGTGTATAAGGAGGTTGCCTCCTCAAAGAGGCTTATTATATGAAATTATCTCTTTTTCAAGGCATTGAGCACTTATTCTGAGGTTTTTCTATGCTATATTGATATTTGGTTCTTAACAATACTCAAGATTGGACAGGTACTTACAACAACAAGGATTCAGAAGAGGAAATGTAGATAGAAACCTCTACATAAAATTAGATCAAGGAAATATGATTATTATTGAAATCTATGTTGATGACATCATCTTTGGAAGTGATGATAATAGATTGAATCAGAAGTTTTCTAAGGATATGCATAATGAATTTTAAATGTCCCTACTTGGGGATTTAAATTTATTTTGGGGACTCCGGATATCTCAACTAGATGAAGGCATTTTTTATTTCCCAAACCAAGTACATCAAGGAAATGTTAAATAGGTTCAAAATGGAAGACTGTTAACCTATGAGGACTCCTATGATTACTAGTTGCAAGCTGAGAAAAGATGATGAATCTAAAAAAGAAGATCAAAAAATCTACATATCAATGATTGGTAGTCTACTCTATGTGACAACTTCAACACCATATGTAATGCAATCAATTATACATGTATAAATATTTCAAGAAGCACCAAAATAAACCCATGTTCTAGCAGTGAAAAGGATCTTCTCTTAAAGGAACAACAAATTTTGGGCTATGGTATACAAAAGGAAATGGGTTAACTATGGTCACCTACATGGATGCAGATTGGGAGGGAACTATTCATGATAGAAGAAGTACAAGTGGAGAAACTTTCTACTTAGGTGACTACTTAGTGTCCTAGTTGAGAAAGAAGCAATCTTCAGTATCATTATCCACAACAGAAGCAGAATATATTGCAACAACAACATGTTGTACTCAGATTATCTAGATGAAGAAAAAACTGAAAGACATACACGTGAGATATGATGAGAATATTTTGATACTTTGTGACAACACCAGTTCTATAAACATCTCCAAGATTCTAGTGATGCATTCCAATACCAAATATATTCCTATTAAGTTCCATTTTCTGTGGGAAAAAGTAATAGAAAAGAATATTAAGTTGGAGTACATTGGGACAAAAGAACAAATTGCAGACATCTTTACAAAGCCTCTTCCTAGGGAGACCTTTGAGTATCTTTGAAAAACAAATGGGAGTAATTTATGCTCCAAATTGATTTCCATAATATTCTGCAAGAACAAAAAGGGGAATATTGTTAGGGGGAGTTACACTTTTCCATTGTTGTCAAAGGGGGAGTGAAAAACATTAAAACTAGAAGCATGAAGACAGGGGAGTCAACATGAATATAAGATAATAGTAAAATCATTGGGATTAGAGCATGAAGACAGGGAGAGCACATTTTTTTTTACTAAGTTTCCATCAATGCCAAAGGGGAGATTGTTGGAAAATCGGTTGTCATTAATGTCAACCTTAGAAGAATCCCTAAAGAAAATCCCAAAATCCCCTTAAAGTGATGATGATGTGTCCACTTGAAGAATACTTTAAGAGCCTTGAAGGAGACTTGACATAAGTGTATATAACTCCAAAGTGGTCCCCTTATGGCGTAGCTTTTAAGCATGGCCCTCATTGGATGATATAACATGTGGTTGTTTCTACATGCCCACTTTGAATTGTACACAAATGGAGCCTTGAAGGAGCCTTGAAGAAGCCATAAAACCAAATGAAGAATCCCATAAAGTCAATTGAAGAAGCCATTAAATCCAAGAGAATAATCCCCTGGTAAAGTAAAGTAAATAATCCCCTAACGTCGACCATCCTTAAGGAAGAGGTGCGAACCAAAAGTTGCAACCCTTGGCCGCACCCCCTCATGCGGAGAAGAATCATATAAATAAAGGAGCCTCATTTGTATAACATCAATTTGACCTTTCCAGGCAAGAGGAGTGAATTTTATCCTAGAGGAGAAAATTTCCAAGGGAAGATGAAGTGAAGAAGGGAAAAATTCCAAGGAAAGATGAAGTCTTGTGATGATTTGTTCTAGGGTTTTATTTGAAGGTCATTTTGGAATTTTATATATAACATTTTTTTCTAGAATGATTAAGATAGTAAAACTTGAAGGTGTTTCATAAGAGATATCCAATAATATTGGGTGTCAAATTTAAGGTCTTGACTCATTACAGGTTTGGATTTATACTTAGTGGAAGTTTAGGTTTTTAAAACTAGGGTTTTCTTTTTCAAAATGAGTCATCTTGCTATTTTCACTATAAATTGTTTTTGTGGAATATTCAATGAGAGAAACTTGGTTTAATTTCAGAGAAGATATATAAAAACATTGGGTACAAGTTTCACATCATGATTCATTATAGGTACAAAGTTATACTTGTTGGAAGTTAGGGTTTGTGACTAATCCAAAAACTAGTCCCAGGAAGGTGTTTGAGATAAAAAGTTTACATCTGAATCTTGGTAGGTCCAAATTGAATTACACTTATTTCATTATAATGAGAATAGATCCTAATATCTAAGATTCAATTTTCATAATCATAAATAGAAAATTGAGCGCATGGAAAATATTAAAAGTTTGCATATTTGAGGTACAGTTCTGAGCATTTTTATATGCAGATTTAAGAAGTGATTTTGGGATTGTATTTTAAGGTTGATCTGATCCTGTATCATCAATTAAAATTTTCTAAGGGAATTGGTGTATCATTCTAATAAGTTCTGGAAAAATCAGGGAGTGGGTGCTTCCTTCAAGTTTGTTCTTGTAAAATCTTGAAACTACTTAAGAAAAGTTTATGTGGTTTTCTCCTAGTTGGGTTTCCACTAAAAATCTATGGGAAATATGTATGATTTTATGTGATGATGAATGACATGATTAATGGTTAATGTTTATGTAATTCTTGTATATTAAAATTGTTGAAATGACTCTATATTGATTCACCCCCCTCCTCCCTCTCAGTACTCTTGAATATTCTAGCATTATAAACCATACAAATGTTTCTTTAACTTACAAGCATATATAAGTTTCTCTTCAACAATAAAATTAACTGACTATTGAATACAAATTTCCTTGTAAAATATATCACCATTCAATACTGAATTTTTGAATTTCATTTAATAAATTTACCATTTTAAACTTGCTGGCAAGGAAACTATTATTATTATGGTGTTCATTTTACAAGTGGATAAAGTATTTATGTAATAAACCCTTCGGAATTATTATTTCTTATGTTTATCAAATTTCTCTGATGATATATATTTAGTTTTATACACCCATATATAATTAATCAAACTTTTAGATCTCATAATTGCACCTAATTTAAAAGTTGATTAATGCATTGCACTCTTCCTTTTTACCATTTCTATTTACCTTCACTTTTCTTATAATATATATTTAGTTTTGTACACCCATATATAACTAATCAAACTTTTATATCTTGGAAATGTGATTTATTTCAAAGTTGATTAATGCATTGTACTCTTCCTTTATACCATTTTACCTTCACTTTGATGATAAATCACCATATTTTTCATGCATTATGAGGGTGAGAGGGATATATTAGAAAAAACATATATGTTTTTTCTAATATATCTTGCCACCCCCACCATCATAATGATGTTTTCTACAATATATCCCCCAACCCTCATAGATTTTTTCTCTAATATATCCCCCTGCCCTCACAATGATTTTTTCTCCAATATATCCTCCGACTCCCACCCTCATAATTCATGTGAAATATAGTGAAAACATATATGAGGGTGGGGGT
>ML808676.1:43564-58747 GCA_009831015.1 Picea engelmannii | reverse complement strand
AAAAAGACGCTTATCAGAGACCAGGACTTCACGAGTCAAGTGTCCCATCTTCTGGTCTCTCGAACCTCCGGTAGCCGAAATGCCGAAATGGTCCGGTGCTCGCTCCTTCGGGATTTCGCGTTTCATGAAATCTAGATGCAAGGGATATCCTAGCACCTTAGGGTCTCCGGTCGCTGAAAATATGAAATACCCAGCGCCTATTCTTTCAGGATTTCGTGTTTCGAGAAATCAGGATGCGCAGGATGTCCTTGCTCCTTAGAGCCTTCGGTCACCGAAAAACCGAAATGCTCGGCACCTCTCGAATTCGGGATTTTGTGTTTCGTGAAATCAGGATACAAAGAGTATCCCTGCTCCTTGGATTCTCCAGTCGCCAAAAAGCCGAAATGACCCGGTGCCTATTCCTTTTTGGGATTTCGCATTTCGTGAAATCAAGATACAAGGAGTGTCCCTGCTCCTTGGATTTTCCGGTCGCCGAAAAGACAAAATGACCTGGTGCCTATTCCTTTTTGGGATTTCAGGTTTCACGAAATCAATATGAAAGGGGATGTATCTTCTCCTTGGAGTCCTCGGTTGCCGAAAAGTCAAAATGTTGAAATGCCCGGGCATTCAATCAACGTTCACAATAATCCATGTGATCAATGGCTCACGTCGAATTTCTATTTTGCTATTTCACGATTCGTGGTTCTGAGGGACAAGAGCCTCTGTCTTTCCAAGTTGAGAAACTCTCGCCACTAACCTCCACACAACTCTACCTGATCAGATGACCTGCGAGGTTTCGGTGTTCCTCCTCGAGGATTCTCCACCGTCCATTCAGATTTCCAAACTCTCCTCCTAGATTTATGTAGGGTTAAAGCCTATGCTCCTTCCTTCAATCATACGGCCTGTGAATATTTTCACCATGATCCAACGCTCGACGGTGTTCTTCCTCCTGAGCTTTTACTCGATTTCGACTTAGAATATTTTCTAAGTCTGCAAAGACTCGGTCTTCGCTCCTCCCAGGAAATGGGTTCCTGGATCCCGACAACACTTCTTAAGTGTTATCTCTCCTGAACTTTGTCTGGTTCAAATTCTGACTACCGCGCACTCCTTGCGTCTGAGGGAGTTTGATAGCTCAGATCCATAGCATTTTCTCTTTGACTCGATGCACACCTTACATAGATCCTAATGAATAGAAAACAATTCCACAACGTTTCTCTCTGGCACGATGCACACCTTGTAGAGCTCCAAATGAAGAGAAACAATTGAAACTGCCAAAATATCACAGTTCCATTCACTTGTTTATAGAACATAAAATAACAGGAAAATAGACACAGTCCAAGCACAACACATTTGGATCAATTTTTCCATTCTGTTCTATTCATAAGTGCCCACTAGCTACTAAATACATACAAAATACAATAACACCAAAAATTGAGATCTTCTACTCACTCGCAGTTCTCTTACAGATGACTTCTCTGTATTACATCACTCTCCTCTCTTCCCTCTCTTCCCTCTGCCGCTAACTGGGCGTACAAACTTTTACATAACTCAAAATGTTCCTAGGGTTTCCCCTTCTACTTTCCTACTCTAAACCTTATCCTACGCTATCTTAGTCTAGTCGTATTCCAGAGCCGAAGTGGAAACTTCTGCTCTGTTTACAATTTCAAAAACTTGCTTCAAAGGGAAAAACCCGACACCGATTCAAGCGTGCCTCTGAAGGTGAATTTTGGTGTTGTGTGGAGGTGGATTTCAAAATTGGTTGCAACTGTCAATATTGAATTTTCTGGAAGAACTCACACATGTTGAGTGGTCCTGCCTCTGTGCACTTGCCAACGATGCTCCTGCATCATACTCCCCTTGACAAAAATTCATGGACTCCTATCAATGAGCTCCTCTACTAATTTTCCCTTCTTCTGGATAGTAGCTTTGTTTTCCCATCTGGCATCTTCTATTGGGTGTCCCTTCCATTTGACTATATACTCAAAATAAGTCTTCCTACTGGTCTTTTTTCTAATCCTCTGATCAACAATTTTCTCCATCTGCGGCTTGTCTGCCACATGCATCTGTTTCTCCCATTGAATCTTCCCTTGATCTCTAGACCCTTCTGTTTCATATTTCCTATAAGGATACAGGTCTGAAACATTGAATATGGGTGAAATGCCCACACCATCTGGCAACTCGATCTCATAGGCATTTGCATCAAACTTCCTCAAGATCTTACAGGGTCCTATCTTTTTCATCTTCAACTTGTTATATGTTCCCCTAGGGAACCTTTCCTTTCTGAGATGTGCCAAAACTTGATCTCCTACTTCAAATTGAAGTTCCCTGCGATGTTGATCATCTCTGTGCTTGTATTTCTGGTTAGAACTCTGTAATTGTTCTTTGATCCGACTATGGAGTCTCTGCATCTCAGCAGCAAAATCCTCTGCTCCATCGCTTCTGATCTCTCCATGTTCCAAGTCCCTTAACTCAAACACTCCCCTGGGTTGCATTCCATAGAGTATTTGGAATGGGATCCTTCTAGTGCTTCTATTTGGTGAGTCATTGTATGCAAATTCTGCTTGTGGTGGAATCTGATCCCACTGGTTATGGTGTTCAGTAACTAGACTCCTTAATAAATTCCCCAAACTTCTATTTACCACCTCAGTCTGCCCATTTTTCTGAGGGTGATAAGCTGAGCTAAAGGAAAAATTCATCCCCATATTCTTCCACAACATACTCCAAAAGTGACCAACAAATTTTGTGTCCCTATTTGAGACAATGCTCTTGGGTAGGCCGTGAAGTCTCACAACTTCTATGAAAAATAGATTTGCAACATGTGTTGCATCACTGGTCTTCTAGCATGGGATGAAATGTGCCATATTTGAAAATATTTCCACCACCACAAATATGGAATCAAATCATCTTTGTGTTCTTGGCAATCCCAACACAAAATCCATGCTTATTGCATCCCAAGGCCTCTCTGGTATTAGCAATGGTTGATACAATCCAATGTTCTGTCTTTTCCCCTTTGCATGTTGGAAAATTCTACATCTGTTCACCAACTTTATCACATATGTTCTCATACCTAGCCAATAGTATGAGTTTCTCAACTTTGCAAATGTTTTATCATGGACGAAATGTCCATCCAATCCTCCATTATGCTTCTCCTTCAGAGGATTGTCCCTCATTGAGCATCTTGGTATGCACAATTGATTTCCTCTAAACAACAACCCTTCCTTAACCATATACTCTGTCCACTGACTTCTATCTCTTAGTACAAGGTGTGTACATGCTTCGTAGGCCTCCTTGAAATCTGTATCATCACAATACATATCCTTAAGGTGTTCAAACCCCAAGGTTTCCACCTAGAATTCTTGCAGAATTAAACATCTCCTGCTTAATGCATCAACAACCTTGTTAGCATTCCCAACAATATGTTTTATGAAAAAAGTGAAATTTTGCATAAATTCAACCCATTTTGCATGTCTCTGATTTAGTTTTTCTTGTTGAGTTATGAATTGTAAAGCTTGGTTATCGTTGTACAAGACAAACTCTTGCGGGACAAGATAAGGCCTCCGTTTCTTCAAAGCTTGAATTATGGCATAAAACTCCTTGTCATATGTGGAGTATTTCCTCTTATTATCATTCAGCTTCTCACTGAAATAGGCAACAGGTCGATTGTCCTGACTTAGAACTGCTCCTATTGCAACTCCACTTGCGTCACATCTCACCTGAAATATCTTCCCAAAATTCGGCAAGATCAGAATTGGTCGTTATGTTATCTTCTCCTTCAATATATTGAAGCTCCTTTCAGCCTCCTCTGTCCATTTAAAGGACTTGTGCTGCTTCTTTACTGTATCCATCATTGGCGCACAAATTCCACTGAAGTCTCTAATAAACTTTCTATAGAAACTTGTTAAACCATGAAAGCTCCTTACCTCGAACATTCTCCTTGGTGATGGCCATTCTCTAATTGCTTTCACCTTCTCTGGATCCATCTTCAATTCATTCGAAGATATCACAAAACCCAAGTAAATGAGCTATGTCTTCATAAAAGAGGACTTCTTCAGATTGATCAACAACTTCTCTTGTTGTAGCATCCCCATCACTAGCGTTAGGTGCCTCAAATGATCCTCCTTTGTCTTGCTAAAAATCAGTATACCGTCCAGATATACAACCACAAGCTTGCCAATGAAATCTTTCAGAATTTCGTTCATCAGCCTCATAAAAGTGCTCGGGGAATTTGTTAATCCAAATGGCATAACTAGCCACTCATACAGGCCTTCATTCATCTTAAAGGTTGTTTTCCATTCATCACCTTCTCTCATCCTGATCCAGTGATATCCACTTTTCAAATCTATCTTAGGAAAGAAATTTGCTCCACTTAAGAAATCCACTAAATCATCCATCCTCGATAAAGGAAATCTGTACCTAATGGTGATATTGTTGATGGCTCTCAAGTCTGTGCACATTCTCCATCCTCCATATTTATTTGGGCTTAACACAGTTGGTATTGTGCATGGGCTCAAACTTTCTCTGACCAAACCCTTATCCAACAATTCTTGGTCTTGGTTCCTCACCTCCTCATTTTCTCAAGGTGTTAATCTGTATGCTGCCTTGTTTGGCAGGATTGCTCCTGGTATCAATTCGATATGATGAATGATACTCCTGATGGGCGTCAATGAGGTTGGCAGCTCATCCACCACTATATCAAAAAAATTATCCAGCAGCTCCTGAACTTCTTCAGGTAAATCATCCATTGATGTACTCGTAAGGATGACTTTGGGCTTCCTCACCACATCGAATTGCATCTCCTATTCTTCCTTGGCTTCCTTCAAGAGTTCCTTCCCACTCATGAGAAGTAATCTTGTGCTGGCTTCCTCTTTCGCTCTCTTCTCCTCCATTGGCAGTAACATATGCATCCTACCATTCTTCTCCAATGTGTATGTATTCTTCCTTCCATCATGAATGACATTTTTTTCAAATTGCCATGGTCTTCCCAACAAAATGTGGCATACGTCCATGGGAATTACATCACATAGGATTTCATCGTTATATCCTCCTATTTTAATTTCAACCAGGCATTGTTTAGCAATCGTTACCTGGTGTCCTTTTTGCAGCCATGAGACCTTGTATGGTCTTGGATGTGCAATTGTCTTCAGCTCCAATTTCTCCACCATCTCTATGGATACTAGGTTGTTAGTACTCCCACTGTCAATGATCACCTTGCACACTTTATCCTTAGTCTTGCAAGTTGTCCTGAAGAGACTGTTTCTCTGCAATGGCTTTTCAATTTTTGCCTCTGGTTTTAAGAGAACTTTTCTCAACATCAGAGATGCTCCATCCTCTGCTCCTTCTGCCTCAACACCTCTTCATTGTGCTTCTGAAATGTGGGCTTCTCCTCCTTGCTTCTTCTTCTTGGGACATTCCCAAGACATGTGCCCTATCTTTCCATAGTTATAGCGCCTTACTCCTCTGCCTCTTCCTCTAGAAGAGTTTTTTCCACCATTCTGTCTCCCTCGTGAACTTCCTCCTCGTTCTGAGTGATTGTGTGGTTTCTCAGCCTCATCCTTAGACTGATGTGCTCTGTCACGGTTAAATCCCTTAATTTTTCTTGGGATCAAGCCTTTACCTCTTCCTCGTTGGTTTTGTTTCCTGGCCATCTTCTCCTCTGCCTTCAGCGCAAAATGATAAGCATCTTCCACCATCCTCACTGATATCATGCTAAGTTCGTCATGGATTTCATATCTCAAGCCATTTATATATATGGCGACTCTTTCTTCGTCTCTCTCCCATTGTCCAGTTTTGATGTTCAGCAGGTAGAACTCCTCGGTGTACTCCTTGACTGTCATCCATTTTTATCTCAGGTTCTGTAGTTTCCTGAACAGATTGATCTGGTAGTCTTTGGGTATGAACTTAGCCTTTAGTTTGGCTACCATCTTGTCCCAACTCTTTATCCTTTGTTTGCCTTTACTTCTCCTCTCAGCCTGCAGTTCATCCCACCACAGTGTTGCATGCCCTTTTAGCCTGGAGACTGCCTGCTTCACCTTCTTTTCCTCATCGACATCTTCATAGTTGAAGTGTTTGTCCATGGACCTTATCCAGTCCAACAATTCTTCAGGATATAGATTTCCCTCATACATGGGGACCTCTATCTTAGCTCTACCTACCAATCTGGCAACTGCTCTCAACAAACGTTCTTCTGCAGCATCCTCTCTTGCAGCTTCTTCAACCTCAACCTCTTCACTTTCTGCATCACTAACATCCCCAACGTCAGGTGCCCTTCTCTGTGCTACTTCCATTTCTTTCATTCGGGTGGGAAACTCTCGCATATCCCTTTCTATAGCATGGTTGGCTAAAGGAGGATCTCGTCTTCTTGGTGATAATGTGTTGACTATCTGTCACACACAGAGTACAACTCTGAGTTTTATGTCTCCTTCTTTTTCCTCCTTCGCCTGAAATATACAGACGAAAAATGAGCTCTGATACCACCTGGTGCAGACCCCCTATCCCTCCTAAGGGTTGCACGACCTTCCGGTCAGGATCTTCTGATTCTAGAGCCGAAATGGCTCTTCTGGTTCTGAACTAGAATGCTTTAGACAATTACACAGGTCCCTTACAAATGCTCAGTTGGATTTTTCGAGCGCCAAGCGTGCACTCCCACAGCGCGCGACCAAGGGCTATGACCAAGTGCCAAGCTGAAAAGGTGCTTATCGGGGACCAGGACTTCACAATTCAAGTGTCCCATCTTCTGGTCTCTTGAACCTCCAGTAGCCAAAATGTTGAAATGGTTCGGTGCTCGCTCCTTTGGGATTTTGTGTTTCGTGAAATCTGGATGCAAGGGATATCCTAACACCTTAGGGTCTCCACTCACCGAAAAGATGAAATACCCAATGCCTATTATTTCAGGATTTTGCGTTTAAAAAAATTAGGATGCGTGGGATGACCTTGCTCCTTAGAGCCTCCGATCACTGAAAAGGTGAAATGCCCGACACCTCTCGACTTTAGGATTTTGCGTTTCATGAAATCAGAATACAAAGAATATCCCTGCTCCTTGGAGCCTCCGGTCGTCGAAAAGACAAAATGACCTGGCGCCTATTCCTTTTCGAGATTTTTCATTTCGCGAAATCAAGATACAAGGAGTGTCCCTGCTCCTTGGAGTTTCTGGTCGTCGAAAATCCGAAATGACCCGACACCTATTCCTTTTCGGGATTTTGCGTTTCGCGAAATCAAGATGCAAGGGGATGTCTCTGCTCCTTGGAGTCCTCGGTTTCCGGAAAGCCGAAACACCGAAATGCCCCGACATTCAATCAATGCTCACAATAATCCTTGTGATCGACGGCTCACGTCGAATCGTGATTTCTCTATTTCATTATTTGGGGTTCTGAGGGACAAGAGCCTCTGTCTTTCCAACTCCTGGTACCCAAAGTCCCGAAAGGAATGTCGAGAAACTCTCGCCGCTAACCTCCTCGCAACTCTACCTAATCCAACGGCCTGTGGGGTTTCGGTGTTCCTCCTCGAGGATTCTCCACCATTCGTTCAATCGGATGGCCTGTGAGGATTTCCACCGCGATCCAACGCTCGACGACGTTCTTCCTCCTGAGATTTTACTCGATTTTGACTTAGAAGGTTTTCTAAGTCTACGAAGACTTGATTTTCGCTCCTCCCAGGGAATGGGTTCTTGGATCCCGACAACACTTCCAAAGCGTTATCCCTCCTAAACATTGTCTGGTTCAGATTTTGACTCCCGTAGACTCCTTTCATCTGAGGGAGTTTGATAGCTTAGATCCACGACATTTTATCTCTGGGTCGATGCACACCTTGCAGATCTCCTAATGAAGAGAAAACAATTCCACAATGTTTCTCTCTGGCTCGATGCACACCTTGCAGAGCTCCAAATGAAGAGAAACAATTGAAACTGCCAAAATCTCACAGTTCCATTCACTTGTTTACAGAACATAAAATAATAGGAAAATACACACGGTCCAAGCACAACACATTTGGATCAATTTTTCCATTTTGTTCTATTCATAAGTGCCCACTGGCTACTAAATACATACAAAATACAATAGCTCCAAAAACTGAGATCTTCTGCTCACTTAGAGTTCTCTTACAGATGACTTCTTTGTAGTACAACTCTCTCCTCTCTTCCCTCTCTTCTCTCTGCCGCTAACTGGGCTTACAAACTTTTACATAAATCAAAATGTTCCTAGGGTTTCCCGTTCTACTTTCCTACTCTAAACCTTATCCTACGCTATCTTAGTCTATTCGTATTCCAGAGCCGAAGTGGAAACTTCTGCTCTATTTACAATTTCAAAAACTTGCTTCAAAGGGAAAAACCCGACACCGATTCAAGTGTGCCTCCGAAGGTGAATTTCGGCACTGTGTGGAGGCGGATTTCAAAATCGTCTGCAATTGTCAACATTGAATTTTCTGGAAGAACTCACACGTGTTGAGTGGTCCTGCCTCTGCGCGCTTGCCAACGATGCTCCTGCATAAGAGAAACAACATATATGAGGTTGGGGGTGGTGGGATATATTAGAGAAAACATCTATGTTTTCTCTTATATATCCCCCCACGGTGGAGGTGGGAGGATATATAAGAGAAAACATCATATATGAGGGTGGGTGTGGTGGGATATATTAGAAAAAACATCTATGTTTTCTCTAATATATCCGCCACGGAGGTGGGGGGATACATTAGAGAAAACATATATGTTTTCTCTAATATATCCCACCACAACCACCCTCATATATGATGTTTTCTCTAATATATCCCACCACACCCACTCTCATATATGAGGGTGGGGGTGGCAGATATATAAGAGAAAACATCATATATGGGGGTCGGGGTCAGGGGATATATAAGAGAAAACATATAAGGGTGGGGGTGGGGGAAATATAAGAGAAAAAAACATATATGGTGGTTGGGGTGGGGGGGTATATAAGATAAAACATGATATATGGGCATCGGGGTGGGGGGATATATAAGAGAAAACATATAAGGGTGGGGGTGGGGTGATATATAAGAGAAAACATAGATGTTTTCTTGTATATATCACCCCACCCCCACCCTTGTTTTCTATGTTTTTTATAATATATCTCCCCACCCCACCCATTTTCTCTTATATATCTACCCCCACCCTTTTTTTCTGTGTTTTTTCTAATATATCCCCCACCCTAGATGTTTTCTCTTATATATCCCCCCACCCCCACACTTGTTTTCTGTGTTTTTTCTAATATATCCCCCCATCAACACCTATTTTCTCTTATATATCCCCCCACGCCCACCCTTTGTTTCTACATTTTTCTAATATATCCCCTCACCCCCACCCTCATATACGAGGGTGGGGGTGGGGGGGTATATAAGAGAAAAAATATACCCTCACATATGAGGGTGGGGGTGTGGGGGTATATTAGAGAAAACATCTATTTTTCTTTGTATATATTAGAAAAAGCATAGATTTTTTTCTCTAATATATCCCCCCACCCACACCCTCACAACCCTCATATGTGAGGGTGGATGTTTTCTCTAGTATATCCCCCCACCCTCGTATGTGAGGGTGGGAGTGTGGGGGTGGGGGGATATATTAGATAAAACATAGAAAATATCTATGTTTTCTATAATATATCCTACTATCCTCATATATGAAAAAACATAGGAGTGGGGATGGGGGAATATATTAAAGAAAACATAGAAAATATCTATGTTTTCTCTAATATATCCCCCACCCGCACCCTCGTATATGAGGGTGGGGGGATATATTAGAGAAACCATCATTACCTTATCCATGGAAGTATTATTTCTTTTCCATCTAGTCCCTTTTAGATCAAAATCATTACTTACATTACTTCCTACAACCTCAATGATTTTCCAACTCATTTGGAAAAATTCTTGTTTCTACATGCTTAATTACAATCAACGTTGAAAGTATTAACAATTGAGTAATAAATATCCATAAAATCATTAGTAAAAGAGGAAAAAACAACTAACTCAACACTAGGTGTATCCATTGACCAATGAGAATGTTCCACATGGCATCCCACAATTGGATGACATGAAAGCTTTATTAACCAGTGAAATTATGCCACATGGCAGCCCACCATTGGAAACAAATGGCATATTATTATTGGTGACACATGACATATAACTATTGGTTACATGTGGAAACTATTTGACCAACCGTACAAAGACACATGTTGAAACATGGATGGCTTATTCATCAATGACTGGGCATGGTTAGAGGTTGACTTTTGGTCAAAATATTAATTAATTATTCAATTTCTAAGGGAAGGTCCAAATCCCAATCCTCCATAGACACTTATTTTGTTTCTTACCATGTATATAATTAAATTTTAGTTATATGCATTAAAGGTTCCAACCTCCTGATGCATGTGGTATAAGTTCTTTCACAAAACAAGTCGAATTATTATGAATTAAAAACGAAATTAGATCAAGGGCCCACATTTTCCCATGAACTTAATTGATAAAATATAGACAAGAACAACAACATGGTGGAAAAGGCTCACTATCCAACACTTAATATTCACACCAATGCTACATATTTATAGTACAATGGGTGATGCCACCTCATAGAGAGATTTTCTCTAGATCCTAAAATCATGCATGACGACTAGGCTAGGCAATTTTAACTAAATCATTAGTCATCACTTGAGGATATATTACTAATATCCTAAATGAATAATACAAATATAGGTGACAATTTAGACTTAGTGATTGGTAAAGGTAAGCCATAGGCTAACACTTACCATGTATATAATTAAATTTTAATTATATGCATTAAAGGTTCCAACATCCTAATGCATGTGGGATAAGTTTTTTCACAAAAAATGTCAAATTATTATGAATGAAAAACGAAATTAGATCAAGGACCCATATTTGCCCATGAACTTAATCTATGGTTGTTGAGTCACAATCTTACAAATACCATAACTTGAGCTCTGGGTGATGAAATTGTGCAAATGTTATACCACTGGAAAGTTATTTTGATGAAGAAGATGTTGGTAAAGGTTTCAAGGGTTGAAAGTGGCCACATGTTTCCCATAAATTAAAATAACAATCAGCGCTTGTTTTTTTATGAGCCTACTTGACACCTCAACTTCACGAGGTCATATCCTGACATCCGGGAGTTAGATTTGGACAAAATTTATATCGTTCAAAATCTAAGATGATAACTATCACATAAAAATTGGTTTTAGTGGCTTAAAATGTGATTATCAATTCCAAAAAATTAAAACACAATTATCTTTTGTAAAAGGGAAATTAATTAAATTTTGAAAATAAAAGTTTATTTAATTTTTTATATTAAAAATGAAAAGGGACCCATTTGAAAGATGTGGATGTTAATTATGGGAACTTATTAAATATACTTAATTGATTCATTAATTAAAGTGAATGTTTCAAGAAGAAAATTGTACTGGAAATTCAAGAAGGGAAAATCCCTAATTACTCAAGCAATTAGAAGATCTAATTTTAAAAGGGGAAGAAAGGGCTTCATTATGGTGGAATAATCAGAAGGGCAGGGGAAGAAGATCAGAACAAGAATATATCAGACATGAAAATATAACCAATCTTATGATCAGAAAAGAAACATCTCCATCTTCTCCACTCTTTCTTCCTCTACATTGATTTTTCATAACTTTATGTTTGAATTTCTTAAACAAGCATGGGGTTGAGTCTTCAATGTTCTTTCTTGTATTCTTCAAAGACATTTCTTATTTGATCATGGAGAATTTACAACTATGAATGTGACTGTAAGATATTTTATATATTGTTTAAAATATTTCATGAATAAAACTCCACAAAGAATTAATTCGGGGCATGAATTCAATAATGTTTCAGATATTGGGAATTCTGAGGGTGATATGTTTGAAGTATGATTATCAAATTATCTTCTTTTATAACTATTATAATATTTTAAAATTCTTTGAGATAATCAAAACTTTTCTCCCCTATTTCTCATGAAGAAGATATGGATGTATTTGTATGTGATTAAGAAGGTTGTATATATGATGCTTAGCACAAATATATTCTGATGTTGAATCCTTACTTCAGTCTTTTCTTATTATAAAGAGACTTCTCACTATAAATAAAGATTGGATTAGGTTACTGAAGAACCATTTTATGTATAAATCCAAGCAATAAAGATTTGGGGTTTGTTGTCTAGCATTCTCCTTAATCCAAGATATTCAAGATATATCTTTTATCCAAAGAGGAGTACCGCCTCTATAGAAATGCAAGGGGATTCATATCCTCGTGAGGTTATTTTTCGGTCTTAACAGATCTAAGCATAAAAAAAAATTGAGACCATACTGGGGAGCCATTCATTTTCAAGATATTTGAGGCCCTTCTTCAGATCAGATCGAGGAACCAAAGTCTTCATGGTTCAAGTTTTTGAAAAGAAGATTCAAGAAGATTGTTGTTTGTTCTAAATGAATGGGGTTTATAAAAATATTATTAAAATATGTTTTAATGACCTCAAAAATACCCAAGAAGCAAAAAAGATTCGGGAGAATGAACACCCTACCAACTCCATTGGAAAGACTAAAAAATATCAAGAAGATGTATATTTTGATTCCTATGAAGAGTTCCTTTCATGTCATGATTCTCCTTTACATTCTTCATAAATCCCATCAATGGATTTACAAGACTCAAGCAAAACAAAGAATTTTCCAAAGAAGGAAGTGATTTTATAGAACCCCTTTAAATCTACCGAAAGTAGATTTTCAGATGGTTGATATTTCTATTGAAACTTTTTCTACATTATTTGGGAATAATTCAGAAGATACAGAGAAACATTTTTTTAATTTCAAAAGTATATGTGATAGCACCAAGATTGCTTCGCACCAATTCCATTTTTATTACGAAACAAACCACAAATATTTGTGCATTCATGTTCCAAATTCATACATTCATACCTCTAAACACTTCGAATATAACCATGCCCTTTTGAGATTCAACTCTAATACAGTTTCGTGTTCTTCTATTTTCCAACACAACCGATACAAATCTACAATCTAGTTGATTGGAATTTTCACAAGTTTGACTTCTGACAACATTGTCTCCTTAGTTGGGTGCTCTTCTCTATTTATGGGTATCAAGAATTTGACCAATGCTTCTTCATTACTCTGGATGTCGCTTTCACATTACATAATGAAAATAAAATCCCCCTCTTCTCTAAATCTTCGACGAAGATTATTGTGGCATTTCTCATATGCACACACACCATCTAATGAGTCCAGTCTCGTTTCTTGAGGATCAATCATGCACCAAAACCTGATCTCGAGTTCTCCATCAGAATTTAAATCCTATCCCTGTCTACAATAGACATCCTCTTTGTCTGTCTCCATACAGATTTCGTTTTCATACAATTTGATCCAATTGAAAAGAGACATGACTCTACGGTCATAAATTTGACTCTGCAGTCATAATTTTGTATCCACGGATTTAGATGCATCAACTCTCCATTTCAACATTGCACATCACTTCTGCTCAACCAATGAACATGCCTTGGTCACATTTTATTTCCTGGGTTTACTTCCATAACCAATGCCCAAACTTCAGATTCAATACACGATTTGATATTCTATATTGCTCAAGCAATATTGGTCCACACTTCAACATTATTCAACATTATGCCTTTCTTCAGAACTTCAAGAAGATCCTTAATCACAAAGTCTTAATCCCCTTCCCATCAATGTCGATTCCTCTCATAAGTTTTGATCACTCCTTAATCACGAACATTAGATTTAACTGGGGTTTTGATACACAAATACACTCAATTCATACACCATTACATCGACACAATCTTCAAAAGGCATTCCAAAATCTTCACATTCTCAGAGTTAGTGCTCTGTCTATAGGGCAGTTTTTACCAGTCGATTTCACATGACATCGTGCTCAAGTTTGTTTCAGGTTCAATACGAATTCGATATGCCTTTGATGCTTGTATACTTTGAATATACATTGGTACTCTAGTTTTCAGAGTCCTTTTACACTTGAAATAGCTTCTGCAGGGTTCACACATACAGAGTAGCTACACGTAGAGCCTCTATTGTCTACGACATTACTCAAACACACGATATCCAACATATAGAAACAATCACAAACAATAAATAAACTTTCTTTCATTAATACTATGGCACTATACATCAAATTCTCAACTACAATACCTGCCAAACGTAATAGAGGCAAAAACCCAAATATCATGAACTTGCTCTTCTTTCATTGAGAAATAAAACTGTACATGCATTTATTAAAACTCTAAAATAATGTCTATCACCTGATACAACATCCCATGGCCATTCTCTTACTATCGAACCCCCCTCACTTGAGTTCTTTTGTAGGCTTACAAAGCTCTTGTTTTTCAAAAACCCTAAACTACTCTCCCCCTACAATTCAGCAACTAATACTATTTTTAGAAAACCATCATTACTTCCCTTATGACTCATCTAACTAATAACCGAAGACAAGTACCATCTACTCAATTCATTCCCTTTCTTTAGGGATTTGTTACATGAGTTGTTCACTGACTGACACCTAAGTAATTAGAATCTTCTATCCCTATGTCTACTTGCTAGCTAGACAACTTTACAAATGGTTCACAATGTTCTTTTTTTTTCTAGGCACATTTGCACTTGATATTGAAAGCCAGTGCTCCTGCATCAAACTCCCAAAGTAGGAAGAAAGAATGATCACCTAATCATGTTCCTTCTATCTTCATCTTTCCTGGATCCCAAACTCTGGCTTGTTGTTGTCCATAAGTTGCATTGCTTTTACCATTCTTCAACTGCAATCCTCTTACTTCAATTTTTTCTTTTAGTTTTGAGCTTGCTTCAAATGCGTCTCCAGATATTGCTACCACCCATACTTCCTTTATGCTTTTGTAAGCATCTCCCTCTGTAATATCTAATTGCTTATCACTATCTGCAAGGTTACTTAGAAAAAGTAAATTATTTTTCAATTCTATGACTGCAGCAATGTACTTGTTCATAGTTCTTTGTATACTATAAATCATATCATATATATGTATAGTAGCATCTGCTTCTACCTCAACTACAACATGAGACACTCTTCCATTAATGTTTGCAATTTCACTTTCAAAAAGTAAATAATCTTCCAATACTCTTATTGCAGCAACATAATCACTCATACTTCTCCGCATAGTAGTTAACATAACATAATTTAGTAGACTAATATTTG